>CM059784.1:34962500-35105000 GCA_030435695.1 Brachymystax lenok tsinlingensis | reverse complement strand
GCCCACTTTGTCAAAAGGCAGGGACTCAACATATTTCTCTTGTCCATTCCCAGCACGCCTCTCCAGGGTGCTGTTGGAGAGATGCATTGCTTCCGTAAAAAAAAAAAAAAACATCTGACGTCAATCATGTAGCAGATAGAGGATATGGTAGAAAGATGGCCTTTTCTGTAGCCTACAGGCTGGAGATACAGTGGATGACAATGTATTGAGACAGACACTTTTGGATAGCTGATATTCAGAGCTTAAATAGCCACATTGATTAGTCACAGGAATCAGGATTAATAAAGCCAATGCAACAGCCTGTTTAACAAATGATAGGCCTACCACGTAGATGTCGACACTGTAGGCTATACCTCAATAAGCACGGTCCGATGCTGGTGCTGATCTGGACGTCTGTTTTTGGTACTCTCCGGACCAGCCTTCATTTCCCATTCCACAGACGTCTGTTTTTGGTACTCTCCGGACCAGCCTTAATTTCCCATTCCACAGACGTCTGTTTTTGGTCCGGTCTGGATCAGCTTTGATTTGTCCCGAACATAGACGTCTATTAAACAACGTCTTTTTAACTTTCGTTCAGAACTGAAAATTTACCTGATTTCTACATCTGGAAAATACTTATTTTTAAAGTCTGGAAAATACCTATTTTCAACTTTAAATCAGAACTGAAAACGAACTTGATTCCAATGTCCGAAAAATATGTATTTTCACCTTTCATTTATCATTCAGAACCTAATCTTCAACTTCTGGAAAATACGTATTTTAGACGTCTTTTCAACTTAATTTTGCCTACTGGGACTATTCTAGTTTTGCGGGGGGCAGAACGGCCAGGACCAGCCCTGTGTGTGTCATTTTGTGTGTGTTTGTGTCATTTTGTGTGTGTGTGTGTGTGTTTGTGTCATTTTGTATGTGTGTTTGTGACCTCAGCGTTGCCCTCTGCTCAGTGTTGATGCCCTGAGTCTGTGTTCTCTGTAGCTCATGTCATCAGCGTGGTCTTTTACCAGCCTCTTGCTGGCTTCTGGCTGGCCCTAAGGTCCACACACACACACCACACACACACACATACACACACACACACACCACACACACTGAAACAAATAGAAAATGTGTCTTGTGAGAATATGCCACAGAAGCCGAGATCAACCAGAGAGAACCAAGAGATTTTGGGAGCCTTTTTGGGAGCCTTTGATTCTTTTGGTTAAAAGGACAATCATCAACTTGGCAACACTTCCCAATAGAAACACAATATGCAATAGCCTGAAAGTGTTGCCCTTATGAACTCATGCGTAATGTTTCCCCTTAAAAAAAAAAAACTATCTCTGTTATGTCTTCAGTCACTCACAGCAGTATCACCTAATTTCCACATTATGATTTGAGAAACTAACTAATGATTTTATAAGAGCTCAGTCGTTCGGGCTCTGGAGAGATGACATGTGCAGAGATGACAGCTGTAAAGGTTATTTGTAAAAGTCTGTCTTCCCTGTTCCCTGCAGTCATAATTAGGAACGAAGGTTCACACACACACACACACACACACACAGACACAGACACAGACACACACACAGACACAGACACAGACACAGACACAGACACAGACACAGACACACACACACAGACACAGACACAGACACAGACACAGACACACACACAGACACAGACACAGACACACACACACAGACACAGACACAGACACAGACACAGACACACAGACACAGACACAGACACAGACACAGACACAGACACAGACACACACACAGACACACACAGAGAGGCGGTTCAGCACAGATAAGGTTATTGTCGTCCTTATTATCATCCTGGCACAGCAAAGATGTTTTCCGTCACTTGGGTTTGGTTCTCCGGGAAAAATGTTAATTCTGAAATGTTAATTCTGAAATGTTAATTCTGAAATGTTAATTCTGAAATGTTAATTCTACAATCTGAGTTAGAGTTATTTGCTGTATCATACGGGCTTTAGAAGAATCCATGATTGATGTTCACTGAAATACTGGGATGTACTTAACTCGTTATATTTTATGGTGGTGGGTTCAGATACAACAAGTATCTGAAAGGGATGGATCTGTAGCATGGGGGGGGGGGGCTGTGTTCATGTACCTCAGATATCAAATATCTCTATCTATCTCTGAACAGCTCCATCATAGAGATCCTGTCTATGGGCCCGATTCAGACTTAGGAAATGTACGCTTTTCCTGGGCACTTCTCAGTAGTTGGTATTCAGACTTGCCTTATGCAGGTGCGTAACGGGCTTTTGCAGGCGTGGTTCCCTTTGCGCACTGAATAAATGTAAGTCAACCGCTGAAAACCCTCCTACTTACTGGCCAACAAGATTTTCTAATGGAGTTTTAATTTAACAAGGTTTTTAGTACATTTATCTAAAGCCATCCCTTTCGATATGGTGTATCATTTCACTAGAATACATGGAGAGAACGGTTCTGATCTTATATTTTATTTAGGGTTAGGAAAGTATTTATGAAATAAAAAATTAAAAAAATGGAGAGCCTTTACACGCAAAAAATATTAGTGAATCAAAAATACAATTGCTTGATTCATCCTAAAAGGTGCCAAATTCAATAGTTCAATACATCAAATATTGGAAGGTGAGAACAGGGGCTGAACAGTAGTCCTATAAAACGACCCTAATAATCCTCACTAACCATGGAACTGATGACAACGGTCCAAGCATCGGGAACCGTGCACAAGGTCCCGGGTTTAAACTGCTACATATGGTCTGCGTAACATACTGTAATGATTCAAATAGGCCACATGTCCCATATTATTTGCCCAACTTAGTTTATTTGCCCAATAGTTTAGCCTAATATGATCCACTATAGCTAGCGATCCTCAGGAACAACCACACGGACGTGACAGAGGAAAGAAAGGTGAACTGACAATGTAACGGAAATAGACTAACACTAAAGAGACTGTTATAAATGATAGAGACTAACACTAAAGAGACTGTTATAAATGATAGAGACTAACACTAAAGAGACTGTTATAAATGATAGAGACTAACACTAAAGAGACTGTTATAAATGATAGGGACTAACACTAAAGAGACTGTTATAAATGATAGGGACTAACACTAAAGAGACTGTTATAAATGACAGAGACTAACACTAAAGAGACTGTTATAAATGATAGAGACTAACACTAAAGAGACTGTTATAAATGATAGGGACTAACACTAAAGAGACTGTTATAAATGATAGAGACTAACACTAAAGAGACTGTTATAAATGATAGAGACTAACACTAAAGAGACTGTTATAAATGATAGAGACTAACACTAAAGAGACTGTTATAAATGATAGAGACTAACACTAAAGAGACTGTTATAAATGATAGAGACTAACACTAAAGAGACTGTTATAAATGATAGGGACTAACACTAAAGAGACTGTTATAAATGATAGGGACTAACACTAAAGAGACTGTTATAAATGATAGAGACTAACACTAAAGAGACTGTTATAAATGATAGAGACTAACACTAAAGAGACTGTTATAAATGATAGGGACTAACACTAAAGAGACTGTTATAAATGTATGTGGGTATAACCGATAGTGGCTAATATTTAACATGATACACATTTTATTTAAATACAGTGGCATATAATTTAAACATTCTAGAAATCATAAATCAACTGGGTAGGTTTGGCACTGTACTGTCATTTATGCATGGCTACAGAAGCCTATAGCTTGGCTCTCCACATTTCATCCCTGCAAGTTATAAGGCCAGCGTTTCATAAACTTCACTGTGGAAAAGGTAAAATGTTGAAACGCTTCAGTTTGCTGCCGTGTGAATGGTTCCACGTTTGTCTCCAGCGATCATAAGGTAAAATGGATCTAAAACAATTATATTTACAATCCCAACGGATTACTCATTAACCCAGCTCTCGTCAATAGCTCTTATCAATAGCTCTTATCAATAGCTCTTATCAATAGCTCTTATTGATGTGTAAATGACAGTTATGGAAATTTGTGTTAATTCTATCAGGAAAATAAAGTAGATGTTGTTCCACTTTGAACCAACAGGTTTCTGGACCTTCATCGTTTCATCGGTGGTGGAATAATGAGTGAATTAAGTCAAGGTCAAAATATGTCAAACTCTGTAGACACAACTCCCGCACCTCTCTGATTCAGAGGGGTTGGGTTAAATGCGGGAGACACATTTCGGTTGAAGGCATTCAGTTGTACAACTGACTAATAATGGTGACTTTGACTTTCCTCCACGCCTTAATTTCTTAGATATCCACTTACAGGAGAGGGATGGAGGGATGGGAGGAGAGGAGAGGGATGGGAGGAGAGGGATGGAGGGATGGGAGGAGAGGGATGAGGAGAGGGATGAGGAGAGGGATGGAGGGATGGGAGGAGAGGGATGGAGGAGAGGGATGGAGGGATGGGAGGAGAGGGATGGGAGGAGAGGGATGAGGAGAGGGATGGAGGGATGGGAGGAGAGGGATGAGGAGAGGGATGGAGGGATGGGAGGAGAGGGATGAGGAGAGGGATGAGGAGAGGGATGGAGGGATGGGAGGAGAGGGATGAGGAGAGGGATGGAGGGATGGAGGAGAGGGATGAGGAGAGGGATGGGAGGAGAGGGATGGAGTAGAGGGATGAGGAGAGGGATGAGGAGAGGGATGAGGAGAGGGATGGAGGAGAGGGATGGGGAGAGGGATGAGGAGAGGGATGGGAGGAGAGGGATGGAGTAAAGGGATGAGGAGAGGGATGAGGAGAGGGATGGGAGGAGAGGGATGGAGTAGAGGGATGAGGAGAGGGATGGGAGGAGAGGGATGGAGTAGAGGGATGAGGAGAGGGATGGAGGAGAGGGATGAGGAGAGGGATGAGGAGAGGGATGGAGGAGAGGGATGAGGAGAGGGATGAGGAGAGGGATGGAGGAGAGGGATGGAGTAGAGGGATGAGGAGAGGGATGGGAGGAGAGGGATGGGAGGAGAGGGATGGAGTAGAGGGATGAGGAGAGGGATGAGGAGAGGGATGGGAGGAGAGGGATGGAGTAGAGGGATGAGGAGAGGGATGAGGAGAGGGATGGGAGGAGAGGGATGGAGGGATTGGAGGAGAGGGATGGGAGGAGAGGGATGGAGGAGAGGGATGAGGAGAGGGATGGGAGGAGAGGGATGGAGTAGAGGGATGAGGAGAGGGATGAGGAGAGGGATGGGAGGAGAGGAGAGGGATGGGAGGAGAGGGATGAGGAGAGGGATGGGAGGAGAGGGATGGAGTAGAGGGATGAGGAGAGGGATGAGGAGAGGGATGGGAGGAGAGGGATGGAGTAGAGGGATGAGGAGAGGGATGAGGAGAGGGATGAGGAGAGGGATGGAGGAGAGGGATGGAGGAGAGGGATGGGGAGAGGGATGAGGAGAGGGATGGGAGGAGAGGGATGGAGGAGAGGGATGAGGAGAGGGATGAGGAGAGGGATGGGAGGAGAGGGATGGAGTAGAGGGATGAGGAGAGGGATGGGAGGAGAGGGATGGAGTAGAGGGATGAGGAGAGGGATGAGGAGAGGGATGAGGAGAGGGATGGAGGGATTCGAGGAGAGGGATGGAGGAGAGGGATGGAGGAGAGGGAAGGGGGGATTGGAGGAGAGCTTTCAAATGTCAACCAGACCTCTCTCTCCTCCGTACTGAGCCTTCACAGTGCATTCAGAGCGAACCAAAAAAGGTTACTTACAAATACCACAGAGTTCCTAATGTCTCAGAGAGGCGCTGAACTGGAGAATGGCCAAAATAGGATTACTGAAGCTTGAATGCCTTGGATGTACCGTAGTGTTACTATCTCCCCTGCAAGTCTCACAGGGAAGTCCTTTTACTGTCAGAGTACATTGTAGTGAGATATGCCTGGCAATCCAACTCGACAGTTAGCTCCTAAACCATGCTGTAATTATGGATACAATAGTTTGATCCAGACATTTGGAGGGGGGGAGAGAAAGAGAACAGAGTTTAATATTGAGATGTTCATAAAATATAATATCTCTCATCTTCTCTCTATATGGATTAATGGGATTTTTGGCCCCAAATTGATGTTTCTTCTCACATAATCTCCCTATGAACTAAATACTGTAACGGCCTAAACGATTTTAAAGATATTAAATGGTGAAACAGCCTTTGCCACAATATATCCAGTTATCCTACCAGTGCAGTAAACGTGTGTGAAGACTATGGGCCCTTAAAGTAGTGCACTATAAAGGGAAATTAGGGTGCCATTTGAGATTCACCCATGAGTCAAGGACAAACTGGTTGTGAAGTTGGGAACGTCCCTCCTTTTTTTTTGTTTTAAACAACCTAATAAGTCATATAACATATCGTCAATCATACAAATATCAATCGATTACAACATAAAGTTTGAAATTGCTTGCGGTGCAAAGAGTTGTTGTCCTATGCAGCCTACTGCGCTCAGTCTACAGTACAGACAATCTCCTAAAAACAAAAGCTTCTATGTTTTTACTTATTTAACCTTCATTTAGCCAGGGATCAGGAGACGTGAGTCAAACCGCAGCCTTTCTGGTGCCCTTCTTTGGAAAACACCATAATACGTAATATAAAGGCAAGAAAAATAATCACATACAGATAAATTGATTATAACATACATTTGGAGATTGCTTTGTGCTCCTTGAGCCACAGATTTCTCGTTCTATACGCAGCTGTCTTCAACTTTAGAGTAAGTACTACAGTACAGACAAGCTGCTGGGGCACACTGTTCTTCACTCAGTCGCCAAGCCACTGCCAGCATTTATCAGATTGCTGTTGACAACGATAATTTGCAAGGGCATCTGGAATCAATCAGGTAGAGACTCTCATTACCTCCGCTCCGTTTCCACACACACACACACACACACACACACACACATACACACAAACACACACACACACAAAAACAACCCCCAGAGCTGTAAGTAAAACCAATACTGTGGCCCGGTATACCCAGCTTCAAGGTCTCCTTCATGACTGAGGAACTCTGGGTAATAATGTGGAATTATGGGTAATGACACCTCAACATAATGAGGTTCTATCCGCAAAAAGATGATTCTGATACAAAATACAGATACACTATACAGATACACTATACAGATACACTATACAGATACACAATACAGATACACTATACAGATACACAATACATATACACTATACAGATACACTATACAGATACACAATACAGATACACAATACATATACAAAATACATATACACTATACAGATACACTATACAGATACACTATACAGATACACAATACATATACACTATACAGATACACAATACAGATACACTATACAGATACACTATACAGATACACAATACATATACACTATACAGATACACTATACAGATACACAATACATATACACTATACAGATACACAATACAGATACACAATACATATACAAAATACATATACACTATACAGATACACTATACAGATACACAATACATATACAAAATACATATACACTATACAGATACACTATACAGATACACTATACAGATACACAATACATATACACTATACAGATACACAATACAGATACACTATACAGATACACTATACAGATACACAATACATATACACTATACAGATACACTATACAGATACACAATACATATACACTATACAGATACACAATACAGATACACAATACATATACAAAATACATATACACTATACAGATACACTATACAGATACACTATACAGATACACAATACATATACGCTATACAGATACACAATACAGATACACAATACAGATACACTATACAGATACACAATACATATACACTATACAGATACACTATACAGATACGCTATACAGATACGCTATACAGATACACAATACATATACGCTATACAGATACGCTATACAGATACACAATACATATACACAATACAGATACACTATACAGATACACAATACAGATACACAATACATATACGCTATACAGATACGCTATACAGATACACAATACATATACACAATACAGATACGCTATACAGATACACAATACATATACGCTATACAGATACGCTATACAGATACACAATACATATACACAATACAGATACACTATACAGATACACAATACAGATACACAATACATATACGCTATACAGATACGCTATACAGATACACAATACATATACACAATACAGATACACTATACAGATACACAATACAGATACACAATACAGATACACTATACAGATACACAATACATATACACTATACAGATACACTATACAGATACACAATACATATACACTATACAGATACGCTATACAGATACGCTATACAGATACACAATACAGATACACAATACAGATACGCAATACAGATACGCTATACAGATACGCTATACAGATACGCTATACAGATACACAATACAGATACACAATACAGATACACAATACAGATACGCTATACAGATACACTATACAGATACGCTATACAGATACGCTATACAGATACACAATACAGATACACAATACAGATACACAATACAGATACACAATACAGATACGCTATACAGATACACTATACAGATACACAATACAGATACACTATACAGATACACAATACAGATACGCTATACAGATACACTATACAGATACACTATACAGATACACAATACAGATACAAAATACAGATACACTATACAGATACACAATACAGATACACTATACAGATACACTATACAGATACACCATACAGATACACCATACAGATACACTATACAGATACACAATACAGATACACTATACAGATACACTATACAGATACACTATACAGATACACCATACAGATACACAATACAGATACACAATACAGATACGCTATACAGATACACAATACAGATACGCTATGCAGATACACAATACAGATACACTATACAGATACGCTATACAGATACACTATACAGATACACAATACAGATACGCTATACAGATACGCTATACAGATACACAATACAGATACGCTATACAGATACGCTATACAGATACACTATACAGATACGCTATACAGATACGCTATACAGATACACTATACAGATACGCTATACAGTGTCTTTGGAGGGTATTCAGACCCCTTCACTTTTTCCATATTTTGTTATGTTACAGCCTTGTTCTAAAATTGATTAAATAAAACAATTTCCTCAGCAATCTACACACAAATCCCCATAATGACATCACAATACCCCATAATGTCATCACAATACCCCATAATGACATCACAGAAATGTGTGCAAATGTATTACACATTTACATAAGAATTCAGACGCTTTGCTATGAGACTCTAAATTGAGCTCAGGTGCATCCTGTTTCCATTGATCATCCTTGAGATGTTTTTACAACTTGATTGGAGTCCACCTGTGGTAAATTCAATTGATTGGACATGATTTGGAAAGGCACACACCTGTCTATATGAGGTCCCACAGTTGACAGAGCATGTCAGAGCAAATACCAAGCCACGAGGATTGTACTTCGACACAATGCTGTCTCGGAGCTCTGCGGACAATTCCTTCGACCTTGTGGCTTGGTTTTTGCTCTGACATGCTCTGTCATCTGTGGAACCTTATATAGACAAGATTTTGCCTTTCCAAATCATGTCCAATCAATTGAATTTACCACAGGTGGACTCCATCTCAAGGATGATCAATGGAAACAGGAAGCACCTGAGCTCAAATTTCGAATCTCATAGCAAAGGGTCTGAATACCTATGTAAATAAGGTAAAAAAGATGTAGTAGTAGATCACTTTATAGAGTAGAGATGTAGTAGCAGATCACTTTATAGACTAGAGATGTAGTAGCAGATCACTTTATAGAGTAGAGATGTAGTAGTAGATCACTTTATGGAGTAGAGATGTAGTAGCAGATCACTTTATAGAGTAGAGATGTAGTAGCAGATGACTTTCTAGATTGTGTTTGGACTTTAAATCTTGTTCAGTTGAACCTTAACTGCCCAGGTGTATGTAACGACCTCAGTAACACAGGGTTAAAGCAGCAGCAGTTTTGTAAATTTCGAATGTTTAGTCCTCACTTTGTGTTAGTGAACTTCAACAGACATGAGGACTTTTGGTTTGATTTGTGTATATGACAATAATGACAATGATTAGTTACAAGGATGGACCAGAGAGACTGTAATTATCACTATGACACTAAAAAGTACCCAATTGTCATACTTGAGTAAAAGTAAAGATACCATAAATGGAAAATGACTCAAGTAAAAGTGAAAGTCACCCAGTAGAATTGAGCAAATATCTAAAAGTATTTGGTTTTAAATATATTTAAAGTATTAAAAGTAAATGTAATTGATAAAATATACTTAAGTATCAAAAGTATAAATAATTTAAAATTCCTTATATTAAGCACAATTTTCTTGTTTTTTTTATTAATTTACAGATAGCCAGGGGCTGCAACCCTCAGATATAATTTACAAACGAAGCATGTTTATTTTTTGTGTCTGCTAAGCATTCATAAATGTAACGAGTACTTTTGAGTGTAAGGGAAAATGCATGGAGTAAGAAGTTTTTTTTTTTTAGGAATGTAAGTGATGTAAAAGTATAAAGTTGTCAAAAATATAAATAGTAAAGTAAAGTACAGATACCCCCCCCCAAAAAAAACTACTTAAGTAGTACTTTCAAGTATTTTTACTGAAGTACTTTACACCACTGTATGGGAGTGATATTACATAAGCCTATTTTCTGAGGTAAAAACAGAGAAAATAACTGGGTTTCTGTGTGTTGAGAGGTTTCGAGTGAGCAGTGCTTTCCCTTGGGAGTCAGACTGAGAGGGTTAAAGTGCAATCTACTGTCACCTTCCTCCTGCCTCGCTCTGCTAATGCTGCACACACACACACACACACAGACAGAAAGACAGACAGACAGACACAGACACACACACAGACAGACACAGACACACACAGACTCCCAGACACACACAGACAGACACACAGACACACACAGACACCCAGACACACACACACAGACAAACACACAGACACACACACACACAGACACACACACATACACAGACATGCATACACACACAGAGATAAACACACACACAGACACACATACACAGACAGACACACGCACACAGACAGACACACACACACAGACACACACACACACAGACACACACACACACAGACACACACACTCACACACACACACACAGACAGACAAACACACAGACACACACAGACACACACACTCACACACACACACACACACAGACAGACAAACACACAGACACACAGACACACACACATACACAGACATGCATACACACACAGAGATAAACACACACACAGACACACATACACAGACAGACACACGCACACAGACAGACACACACACACAGACACACACACACACAGACACACACACACACAGACACACACACTCACACACACACACACAGACAGACAAACACACAGACACACACAGACACACACACACACTCACACACACACAGACAGACAAACACACAGACACACACAGACACACACACTCACACACACACACACACACAGACAGACAAACACACAGACACTCACACACACACACTCACACACACACACACAGACAGACAAACACACACACCTTCCACTGCTGCTCTTCCCTTACCTAAACCAACCTTACCTTAACCAACCTTACCTAAACCAACCTTACCTTAAACCAACCTTACCTAAACCAACCTTACCTAAACCAACCTTACCTAAACCAACCTTACCTAAACCAACCTTACCTAAACCAACCTTACCTTAACCAACCTTACCTTAACCAACCTTACCTAAACCAACCTTACCTAAACCAACCTTACCTAAACCAACCTTACCTAAACCAACCTTACCTAAACCAACCTTACCTAAACCAACCTTACCTAAACCAACCTTACCTAAACCAACCTTACCTAAACCAACCTTACCTAAACCAACCTTACCTAAACCAACCTTACCTAAACCAACCTTACCTTAACCAACCTTACCTAAACCAACCTTACCTAAACCAACCTTACCTAAACCAACCTTACCTAAACCAACCTTACCTAAACCAACCTTACCTAAACCAACCTTACCTAAACCAACCTTACCTAAACCAACCTTACCTAAACCAACCTTACCTAAACCAACCTTACCTAAACCAACCTTACTAAACCAACCTTACCTAAACCAACCTTACCTTAAACCAACCTTACCTAACCAACCTTACCAACCTAACCAACCTTACCTAAACCAACCTTACCTAAACCAACCTTACCTAAACCAACCTTACCTAAACCAACCTTACCTAAACCAACCTTACCTAAACCAACCTTACCTAAACCAACCTTACCTTAAACCAACCTTACCTAAACCAACCTTACCTAAACCAAGCCTTACCTAAACCAACCTTACCTAAACCAACCTTACCTAAACCAACCTTACCTAAACCAACCTTACCTAAACCAACCTTACCTAAACCAACCTTACCTAAACCAACCTTACCTTAACCAACCTTACCTAAACCAACCTTACCTAAACCAACCTTACCTTAACCAACCTTACCTTAACCAACCTTACCTAAACCAACCTTACCTTAACCAACCTTACCTTAACCAACCTGACCTTAACCAACCTTACCTAAACCAACCTTACCTTAACCAACCTTACCTAAACCAACCTTACCTAAACCAACCTTACCTAAACCAACCTTACCTAAACCAACCTTACCTAAACCAACCTTACCTAAACCAACCTTACCTAAACCAACCTTACCTAAACCAACCTTACCTAAACCAACCTTACCTAAACCAACCTTACCTAAACCAACCTTACCTAAACCAACCTTACCTAAACCAACCTGACCTTAAACTAACCTTACCTAAACCAACCTTACCTAAACCAACCTTACCTAAACCAACCTTACCTAAACCAACCTTACCTAAACCAACCTTACCTAAACCAACCTTACCTAAACCAACCTTACCTTAACCAACCTTACCTAAACCAACCTTACCTAAACCAACCTTACCTAAACCAACCTTACCTTAAACCAACCTTACCTAAACCAACCTTACCTAAACCAACCTTACCTAAACCAACCTTACCTAAACCAACCTTACCTAAACCAACCTTACCTAAACCAACCTTACCTAAACCAACCTTACCTAAACCAACCTTACCTTAACCAACCTTACCTTAACCAACCTTACCTTAACCAACCTTACCTAAACCAACCTTACCTAAACCAACCTTACCTTAACCAACCTTACCTAAACCAACCTTACCTAAACCAACCTTACCTAAACCAACCTTACCTAAACCAACCTTACCTAAACCAACCTTACCTAAACCAACCTTACCTAAACCAACCTTACCTAAACCAACCTTACCTAAACCAACCTTACCTAAACCAACCTTACCTAAACCAACCTTACCTTAACCAACCTTACCTTAACCAACAAAACGGCATTGTTGGTTAAGGGCTTGTAAGTAATAATTTCACTGTAAGGTACAACGCCTGTTGTATTCGGCCGCATGTGAACAAATACAATGCGATTTGATTTGAAGAGTAGAACATTCATCTGTGTTGAGGCCTGTCGGTGTTAGATGTGGTTATGGAAGAGAGGGGGAGGATATCGACTGATTCTATTCACCAGGCTAATCATCATCTGTCCACGGGGAATTAGCTCCACAACAACTTGTCAGATCACAGGGAAAGTCATTTCGTCAGTCATTTAAGCGGCGAAGAAAGAAAACATGTTCGGCAACTATTGGTAAAGCCTGGTGTTCTCCACAACTACAGTTTTATCAGTAATGTTATATGCTGAGTGGACAAAACATTAGGAACACCTGCTCTTTCCGTGACATAGACTGACCAGGTGAATCCAGATGAAAGTTAGGATCCCTTATTGATGTCACCTGTTAAATACACTTCAAATCAGTGTAGATGAAGGGGAGGAGACAGGTTAAAGAAGGATTTGTAAGCCTTGAGACAACTGAGAAATGGATTGTGTGCTGTGTGCCATTCCGAGGGTGAATGGGCAAGATAAAAGATTGAAGTGCCTTCGAACGGGTACGGTAGTAGTAGGTGCCGGGTGCACTGGTTTGTGTCAAGAACTGCAACGCTGTTGGGTTTTTCACACTCAACAGTTTCCTGTATGCGTCAAAAAACATTCAGCCAACTTGACACAACTGTAGGGAAGCATTGGAGTCAACATGGGCCAGCATCCCTGTGGAACGCTTTCAACACCTTGTAGAGTCCATTTCCCAGATGAATGTAGGCAGTTCTGAGGACAAAAGGGGGTGCAACTCAATATGAAGAAGGTGTTGCTAATGTTTTATACATGTACTGTATGTGTAGCATAATGATTAAACCATCTGAGAGTTAAGAACAATCATTAACAAAAATCGGTATATTATTCCATTCCCATGTTGGAAACAAATGGATTCTAGAGAAGAAATCACATTATGTTGAGGAGATGAGAGACATAGTCGATGGCTCTCAGAGTCTTTAAGATAAAGATGGATGAAGGGATGAAACACTGACCAAATCTTAGGTGTTATCGAGCAGACAGAGATATAGTGAAGGGTTTGTTCGTGAGAGGAGAGGAGGAGAGGAGGAGAGGAGGAGATGAGAGGAGAAGTGGAGAGAAGGAGTCGAGGAGACGAGGAGACGAGACGAGGAGTGGAGAGGAGGAGAAGAGGAGATGGAGAAGAGGATGAGAAGAGGGCAGGAGGAGAGGAGAAGTGGAGTGGAGTGGAGAGTAGGAGAGGAGGAGAGGAGAGTAGAGGAGGAGATGAGGAGACGAGGAGAGGAGACGAGGAGTGGAGAGGAGAAGAGGAGATGAAGAAGAGAGGAGAAGAGGAGAGGGGTAGAAGAGGAGACCCCACATCAAGGAGAGGAGGTCTCATGCCTGGGCTGAGGTCCAAACACTTAAGACACACCCTCAGCCCTCAAATTAAGTGGACACTTCTGATGACATATCATGACATCTGACGAGTATACACTTGCAGGGTGAGGGAGGAAGGAATGATTTTTAAATGGACCACCCTTGGCCTGGAAATTTGTCACTCGTTCATCCAGCGATGATTGTGTTTTCAGCCACCGGTAGCTTGTGGTTGCTTTATTTGCGCTACAGTCAATTATGAGTGCATGTCTACTTCTATTAAATATATCATTATGAATATACGCCTGCTGTATGACAGTTAGCACATTAATTAGCTAACTAACGAACTTCTGAAGAAGGAAAATGTTTCCAAAAGATAACCGAACAAAAACATCATTACTTTCACGAGACGTGTTTGAGCCGTCATGTACATTAGTAGCAGCACAATTTCTAACTTATTTACATTTGTTTTTTACTTACACTTATATGTTGACTTCTCCATATTGACGTTGAGGTTTGAAGTTTCATCTGACTTTTCTTAGTGGATGTACAATCATCACGAATTGAATTATGGGACGTTTCAGGCCCCGAAGTGAACAGAATTGTACACTCGCAAACTCGATCAAAAACGAGGGCTGAGCGGCTGAGCAACTTCCCTTGCTTGGCTAATCATTTGGACCACCCTCCAAGATGGTGTCGGGGATTCCCCCAAGGGCATAAGGCGAGGGTAACCCCAAGGGCATAAGGCGAGGGTAACCCCAAGGGCATAAGGCGAGGGTAACCCCAAGGGCATAAGGCGAGGGTAACCCCAAGGGCATAAGGCGAGGGTAACCCCAAAGGCATAAGGCGAGGGTAACCCCAAGGGCATAAGGCGAGGGTAACCCCAAGGGCATAAGGCGAGGGTAACCCCAAGGGCATAAGGCGAGGGTAACCCCAAGGGCATAAGGCGAGGGTAAGTGGACGAGGGTGTCTTTTAAGTATTTGGACCGGAGCCCTGGTTATTCCTCTCTGCTGACTATTCTGCAGTCAGTACACAACGACACTTACAGTAATGCACAGTGGGAAATAAATAAATAAACACAAACAATGTGCATCCACATGCACACACACACACACATATGTATATACTGTACTCCATACCATCTACTGCATCTTGCCTATGCCGGTCAGCCATCGCTCATCCATATATTTATATTTATATGTACATACTCGTATTCATTCCTTTACTCTTGTGTGTATAAGGTAGTTGTTGTGAAATTGTTAGATTACTTGTTAGATACTACTGCATGGTCGGAACTAGAAGCACAAGCATTTCGCTACACTCGCATTAACATCTGCTAACCATGTGTATGTGACAAATACAATTTGATTTGATTTGATTTGATCCCCTGGGAGCATAACCTGGAACGTGTCATGTTTCAACCTTTTCCCCTGAGAACCTTGAGGAACTCGTTGTGTTTTCCAAGGGTTCCTGCTGAATCTTTTATGGCTAAAGTTGTTTTCCCCCTGCTGTGATGACCCGCCCTTACTGGAGTTCAAGTGAAGTGCAATTTCTTCATTTCCTCCGTGGGATTTCAAGTCCAATGTACATCTATGTATTCCCTTTAGCTAGTTTACACAGACGCACTACTGGTTTGGTGCATAGCAGCAGCAGCTCAGCTAGTTAACACCAGACCTTCTACAGACTCTGTATTGCTGGTTTCTCTGGGGAACTCTGGCAGCAGTATCTCAGCTAGTTACCACCAAACCTTCTACAGACTCTGTATTGCTGGTTTCTCTGTCCTTGACTAGGAACAGACTCCTCCTGTACATTGTGAACTGAAGGTCCTGCAGCAGTGGAAGTCATCAGTGCATCTCTAATGGTAGCCCAGTGTTTTTACTATGAGCGCTATACTGCATGCACGTGTGCATTCTTTCTCAGCATCTTAAATACTGTTCTTGTGTCTGACAAGCATCAAAAAAACATATATGGCTATAGACTGACATCTAGTGAGCATGAATGGATAGTATTCTAAAGATGGTATTTTTTACCAACGTTCTAGTAGGAATCAGATTTGAGAATCGCTCACGTGGCATTGGCGCCATCTCGTGGATGTGTATGGAACAACATCACATCTTCAACAGGCCAGGAACATAATGTACACATCCTCCTACAACTGAGGTGTAATTGGCCCCTTCCAGCTAAGGTTAGATATGATTGTTTCATGTTGGTGGGAGTGCAACAGTGGTCAGATTATATCCGTTTTGGGGTTGAACATGTCCACTGATATTTGTTGTGGTGTCATCAAACATCTTCCTCTTCTCTTATTTAGTATTTTGTAACCACACAATCAAACACAGCCGGAAACCCTCTGTGGTGCACTCATACACAGGCGTCACTGTGTCCCTCCGTCACAGTGAAACAGTGAATGTTGTGCCTCAGTCACACACAGGTTGACTTCTCTCTGCATTGCTCCTCCCCCTCCCCTGGCTAAAGCCAAGAAGCAGCCTAAGCCTACAGACCAGGGCTGTTCAAGTCCACTTCTGGAGGGCCAATACACTTCTGCTTTTTCTTTCTACCTGGTAGTTAAATGCACCCACCTGGTGTCCCAGGTCTGAATTAGTCCCTGATTAGAAGGAGAGGATGAAATCCAGAAGGGTTTGGGCCCTCCAGGACGCCATTGAACAACCCTCCGTATATATATATATATATATATATATACACTACCGTTCAAAAGTTTGGGGTCACGTAGAAATGTCCTTGTTTTTGAAAGAAAAGCTAAATTTTTTGTCCATTAAAATAACATCAAATTGATCAGAAATACAGTGTAGACAGTGATGATTGCTGATAATGGGCTTCTGTACGCCTATGTAGATATTCCATTAAAAATCAGATGTTTCCAGCTACAATAGTCATTTACAACAGTAACAATGTCTACACTGTACTTCTGATCAATTTGATGTTATTTTAATGGACAAAAAAAATTGTTTTTCTTTCAAAAACAAGGACATTTCTAAGTGACCCCAAACTTTTTAACGGTAGTGTATATATATTTTATTTTAATTTATTTAACCTTTATTTAACTAGGCAAGGCTTTAATAAGTCAAGTTACTATCGTATAAAGGTCCTTAGCCGCCAGAAGTCACTTTGAGAGAATGTGAGACAAGAGACAACGTGACAATGTGAGAATATGACCCTGACAATGGTAACTATGAATGGCAACTATGAATGGTAACTATGAATGGCAACTATGAATGGTAACTATGAATGGTAACTATGAATGGTAACTATGAATGGTAACTATGAATGGTAACTATGAATGATAACTATGAATGGTAACTATGAATGGTAACTATGAATGGTAACTATGAATGATAACTATGAATGGTAACTATGAATGGTAACTATGAATGGTAACTATGAATGGCAACTATGAATGGCAACTATGAATGGTAACTATGAATGGTAACTTTGAATGGTAACTATGAATGGCAACTATGAATGGCAACTATGAATGGTAACTATGAATGGTAACTATGAATGGTAACTTTGAATGGTAACTATGAATGGCAACTATGAATGGTAACTATGAATGGTAACTATGAATGGCAACTATGAATGGTAACTATGAATGGTAACTATGAATGGTAACTATGAATGGTAACTATGAATGGCAACTATGAATGGTAACTATGAATGATAACTATGAATGGTAACTATGAATGGCAACTATGAATGATAACTATGAATGGTAACTATGAATGGTAACTATGAATGGTAACTATGAATGGTAACTATGAATGGCAACTATGAATGGTAACTATGAATGGTAACTATGAATGGCAACTATGAATGGTAACTATGAATGGTAACTATGAATGGTAACTATGAACACAACTCTGCTTTGATCCACTCCACCATGTCCTCCTGAACTTTCACCTATAACATGATATTGTGTCCAGCCCTCAAATCAAACATTACAACCAAAGTATCTATTGACCAGATCTGCCATTCATACACAGTGCCGTTTTTTCACACAAGGGAATGAAAACATGGCATGAACAACAGTATATAGTGTAATTTAGTAGAATGTCTAATACCCCTCTAGTGTTCGTCTCTAAACCCTACATCCTCTAGGGTTAGGGTGGTTCAGCGGCTGTATAGCCTATATATCACGGCCCGGTACTAATCATTATTGATCAAATGGCCACCTGGACTATTTACATTGACACCCATAAGCAGTTTTTCCACAGCTGCTACTCACTGTTTATTATCTATGCATAGTCACTTTACAAATGACCTCGACTAACCTGTAGCCCCGCACATTGACTCGGTACCGGTACCCCTTGTATATAACCTCCTTATTGTTATTTAATTTTCTTGTGTTTATTTTTTATTTATTTTTATTTTAAAAAACATTGTTGGTTAAGGGCTGGTAGGTAAACATTTCACGGTAAGGTCTACACCTGTTGTATTCCGCACATGTGACAAATAAACTTAGATTTGATTTGAGTATGAGCTCTCCTGAGGATGGGTAAAGGTTTCCAAAAAACAGAAAGCCCCATCTCCGTGGCCATGCCATCTGACCACGAGCGTTGAACTTTGGAAGTTGTGCTGTAACCGAGTTAAATGTCAAACCAGTTATCAACTACACACAGTAGGCTACATATTGACATTGTGTGTGTCACCAAGGCCATCCACGAGTGGGCTAGCCATCTCTCTCTCTCTCTCTCTCTCTCTCTCTCTCTCTCTCTCTCTCTCTCTCTCTCTCTCTCTCTCTCTCTCTCTCTCTCTCTCTCTCTCATTCTCTCTCTCTCTCTCTCTCTCTCTCTCTCTCTCTCTCTCTCTCTCTCACAAAAGTGAATTAAACAATAAACATTACACTCACAAAAGTCATTTCAAATGTCTATATACAGTGTTGTAATGATGTGTAAATGGTTAAAGTACAAAAGAGAAAATAAAGACACATAAATACGGGTTTTATTTACAATGGTGTTTGTTCTTCACTTGTTGCCCTTTTATTGTGGCAACAGGTCACACAGATTGCTGCTGTGATGGCACACTGTGGTATTTCACACAACAGATATGGCAGTTTATCAAAATTGGATTTGTTTTCTAATTCTTTGTGGGTCTGTGGGTCTGTGGCTCTCTCTCTCTCTCTCTCACACTCTCTCTCTGTCTCTCTCTCTCACACACACACACACACACTCTCACACTCTCTCTCTCACACTCTCTCGCTCTCTCTCTGTCTCTCTCTCTCTCTCTCTCTCTCTCTCACACACACACTCTCTCTCTGTCTCTCTCTCTGTCTCTCTCTCTTTCACACTCTCTCACACTCTCTCTCACAAACTCTCTCTCTCTCTCCCTCTCTCTTACACACACACTCTCTCTCTCTCTGTCCCTCTCTATCTCTCTCTCTCTCTCTCTCTTACACACACACTCTCTATCTCTCTCTGTCCCTCTCTCTCTCTCTCTCTCTCTCTCACACACACACACTCTCTCTCTCTCTCTCTCTCTCTCACACACACACACTCTCTCTCTCTGTCTCTTTCTGTCTCTATCTCTTTCACACACTCTCTCTCTCTCAAATTCAAGCTGCTTTATTGGCATGAAAAACATTGTGTCAATATTGCCAAAGCAACAATGTATATAATATACATTGTAATAAAGTTATAAACAATAACATATAATAATATAAAATGGTAGTAAATAATAATACAAAATGTAATACAAAAATAATAACAATAAAATGGTAACAGTCAATAGTAGAAATGTAATAAATATAAAAATATAAATATGGAAAATTAAACTACACTGCTCAAAAAAATAAAGGGAACACTAAAATAACACATGATAGATCTGAATGAATGAAATAATCTTATTAAATACTTTTTTCTTTACATAGTTGAATGTGCTGACAACAAAATCACACAAAAATGATCAATGGAAATCAAATTTATCAACCCATGGAGGTCTGGATTTGGAGTCACACTCAAAATTAAAGTGGAAAACCACACTACAGGCTGATCCAACTTTGATGTAATGTCCTTAAAACAAGTCAAAATGAGGCTCAGTAGTGTGTGTGGCCTCCATGTGCCTGAATGACCTCCCTACAACGCCTGGGCATGCTCCTGATGAGGTGGCGGATGGTCTCCTGAGGGATCTCCTCCCAGACCTGGACTAAAGCATCCGCCAACTCCTGGACAGTCTGTGGTGCAACGTGGCGTTGGTGGATGGAGCGAGACATGATGTCCCAGATGTGCTCAATTGGATTCAGGTCTGGGGAACGGGCGGGCCAGTCCTTAGCATCAATGCCTTCCTCTTGCAGGGACTGCTGACACACTCCAGCCACATGAGGTCTAGCATTGTCTTGCATTAGGAGGAACCCAGGGCCAACCGCACCAGCATATGGTCTCACAAGGGGTCTGAGGATCTCATCTCGGTACCTAATGGCAGTCAGGCTACCTCTGGCGAGCACATGGAGGGCTGTGCGGCCCCCCAAAGAAATGCCACCCCACACCATGACTGACCCACCGCCAAACCGGTTATGCTGGAGGATGTTGCAGGCAGCAGAACGTTCTCCACGGCGTCTCCAGACTCTGTCACGTCTGTCACGTGCTCAGTGTGAACCTGCTTTCATCTGTGAAGAGCATAGGGCGCCAGTGGCGAATTTACCAATCTTGATGTTCTCTGGCAAATGCCAAACGTCCTGCACGGTGTTGGGCTGTAAGCACAACCCCCACCTGTGGACGTTGGGCCCTCATACCACCCTCATGGAGTCTGTTTCTGACCGTTTGAGCAGACACATGCACATTTGTGGCCTGCTGGAGGTCATTTTGCAGGGCTCTGGCAGTGCTCCTCCTTGCACAAAGGCGGAGGTAATGGTCCTGCTGCTGGGTTGTTGCCCTCCTACGGCCTCCTCCACGTCTCCTGATGTACTGGCCTGTCTCCTGGTAGCGCCTCCATGCTCTGGACACTACACTGACAGACACAGCAAACCTTCTTGCCACAGCTCGCATTGATGTGCCATCCTGGATGAGCTGCACTACCTGAGCCACTTGTGTGGGTTGTACACTCCGTCTCATGCTACCACTAGAGTGAAAGCACCGCCAGCATTCAAAAGTGACCAAAACATCAGCCAAGAAGCATAGGAACTGAGAAGTGGTCTGTGGTCACCACCTTCAGAACCACTCCTTTATTGGGGGTGTCTTGCTAATTGCCTATAATTTCCACCTGTTCTCTATTCCATTTGCACAACAGCATGTGAAATTTATTGTCAATCAGTGTTGCTTCCTAAGTGGACAGTTTGATTTCACAGAAGTGTGATTGACTTGGAGTTACATTGTGTTGTTTAAGTGTTCCCTTTATTTTTTTGAGCAGTGTATAACTAACTTATAACTATATAACGGTCATCTACATCTGTACTACAACTACCATCATCATCACTACTACTGCCATCACCATCATCATTAAACTAATCATTACCATTACCACCCATACCACTACTACCATCATCATCACTACTACTGCCATCACCATCATCATTAAACTGCTATCATTACCATTACCACCCGTACCACTACTACCATCATCATCACTACTACTGCCATTACCATCATCATTAAACTGCTATCATTACCATCACCACCCATACCACTACTACCATCATCATCACTACTACTGCCATCACCATCATCATTAAACTGCTATCATTACCATTACCACCCGTACCACTACTACCATCATCATCACTACTACTGCCATTACCATCATCATTAAACTGCTATCATTACCATCACCACCCATACCACTACTACCATCATCATCACTACTACTGCTATCACCATCATCATTAAACTGCTATCATTACCATTACCACCCATACCACTACTACCATCATCATCACTACTACTGCCATCACCATCATCATTAAACTGCTATCATTACCATTACCACCCCTACCACTACTACCATCATCATCACTACTACTGCTATCACCATCATCATTAAACTGCTATCATTACCATTACCACCCCTACCACTACTACCATCATCATCACTACTACTGCTATCACCATCATCATTAAACTGCTATCATTACCATTACCACCCCTACCACTACTACCATCATCATCACTACTACTGCCATCACCATCATCATTAAACTGCCATCATTACCATTACCACCCATACCACTACTACCATCATCATCACTACTACTGCTATCACCATCATCATTAAACTGCTATCATTACCATTACCACCCATACCACTACTACCATCATCATCACTACTACTGCCATCACCATCATCATTAAACTGCTATCATTACCATTACCACCCCTACCACTACTACCATCATCATCACTACTACTGCTATCACCATCATCATTAAACTGCTATCATTACCATTACCACCCCTACCACTACTACCATCATCATCACTACTACTGCCATCACCATCATCATTAAACTGCTATCATTACCATTACCACCCATACTACCATCATCATCACTACTACTGCTATCACCATCATCATTAAACTGATATCATTACCATTACCACCCATACCACTACTACCATCATCATCACTACTACTGCCATCACCATCATCATTAAACTGCTATCATTACCATTACCACCCATACCACTACTACCATCATCATCACTACTACTGCTATCACCATCATCATTAAACTGCTATCATTACCATTACCACCCCTACCACTACTACCATCATCATCACTACTACTGCCATCACCATCATCATTAAACTGCCATCATTACCATTACCACCCATACCACTACTACCATCATCATCACTACTACTGCTATCACCATCATCATTAAACTGCTATCATTACCATTACCACCCATACCACTACTACCATCATCATCACTACTACTGCCATCACCATCATCATTAAACTGCTATCATTACCATTACCACCCCTACCACTACTACCATCATCATCACTACTACTGCTATCACCATCATCATTAAACTGCTATCATTACCATTACCACCCCTACCACTACTACCATCATCATCACTACTACTGCCATCACCATCATCATTAAACTGCTATCATTACCATTACCACCCATACTACCATCATCATCAGTGGGGCGGCAGGTAGCCTAGTGGTTAGAGCGTTGGACTTGTAACCGGAGGGTTGCAAGTTCGAATCCCCGAGCTGACAAGGGAAAAAAATCTGTCGTTCTGCCCTTGAACAAGGCAGTTAACCCACTGTTCCCGGCGCCGAAGGCGTGGAAGTCGATTAAGGCAGCCCCCGCACCTCTCTGATTCAGAGGGGTTGGGTTAAATGCGGAAGACACATTTCGGTTGAAGGCATTCGGTTGTACAACTGACTAATAATGGTGACTTTGACTTTGACTTTGATCACTACTACTGCTATCACCATCATCATTAAACTGATATCATTACCATTACCACCCATACCACTACTACCATCATCATCACTACTACTGCCATCACCATCATCATTAAACTGCTATCATTACCATTACCACCCATACCACTACTACCATCATCATCACTACTACTGCTATCACCATCATCATTAAACTGCTATCATTACCATTACCACCCATACCACTACTATACGGAATGATAAACAACAATAATAATAGTAATAACAATAACAGCAGGCTTTTTCTTTGAGTGCATTCACTGCCATATTAAAGTTTCCCGATGCAGATATGGTCAGACCAAGGTATGTGTCATTTTTAGTGTGTTCAATTATGGTGTTGTTCACGGTGAATATACAGTATATTTGTGTTTCTGACATCTGGGCTTTTTTTGGAAAATCATGATTTTCGTTTATTTGAAATTTACTGCCAGGGCCTAATTATGGTAATATTGCTCTTGAATGTTAAGGTTCTGTTGAAGACCTTCTTTGGTTGGTGATAGAAGTACCAAGTCATCAGCATATAGCAGGTATTTTACCTCTGTGTCAAATAGTGTGCGTCCTGGGGCTGGAGAATGGTCCAACATGTCTGCTAATTCATTGATATAAATGTTGAAAAGATTTGGACTCAAACTGCAGCCTTGTCTCACACCTCGACTTTGTGAAAAGAATTCTGTTCTTTGCTTTTAGATTTTTATTGCACACTTGTTATCTGTGTGCATACATTTTATTAAGTCATACACCTTACCACCAAGCCCAGTTTGAAGAATTTTGTAGAATTGCCCTTCGTGCCAAATAGAATCAAATGCTTTTTTAAAGTCAATAAAGCAAGCAAAGATTTTGCCCTCTTTTTTTTGGTGGACGTGTTTATTAATTAGTGTGTATAAGGTCTATATATGGTCAGTAGTGCGATGGTTAGAGAGAAAGCCAATTTGACATTTACTTATTACATTTTTTTCTTCGAAGAAAGGTTTGAATTCTTGAATTCAAAATGCTGCAGAAAACCTTTCCCAAGTTGCTGTTTATGCAAATTCCCCTGTAATTATTGGGGTCTGATTTGTCTCCACTTTTGTGGATAGGGAGATGAGCCCTGGTTCCAGACATCAGGAAGCAGCCAGAAGTTAAAACCATGTTGAACAATTTAAGCACAGCATTTTGCAACTCAGGTGTGCTGTTTTTCAGCATTTCATTTCTGATGTTATCTAGACCACAAGCCTTCTTTTATTTGATAGATTGGAGCTTTTCATTTAGTTCTTGTTGTTTTTAATGACTGATTCAAGGATGTTACATTTTTCTTGAATTTCTAATTGGTTCTGTTGTAAGTCTTTTTGTGGAATGTTTTTGAATAGATTATCAAAATAAGTTTTCCAAATTCCTTCATCTTGTATGGCTAATTCTTGTGGCTTTGTCGTGCTTAAATTATTCCACATGCCCCAGAACTGATTTTGGTCAATTGCATTTTCAATTTCATCAAGTGTCTTGTTGGTATAATTTAATTTCTTGCGTTTCAGTGTATGTTTATACTGTTTCAGAGTTTCAAAGTATTCACAGCGTAGATCTGGGTTGTTTTGCTGCTTATGTTTTTCATTTGACATTTGTCTTAGGTGTTTTCTAATTGTTTTAGATTCGTTATCAAACCATTTTTCAGAAACATTTTGTTTTTTGTTTCTGATGTTGCATTTCTTTGGTTTTCTCAAATTTGCTTTCAATGCTGCTTTTTGAAATATGCAATTTATGTTTTAAGGTAGCCGAATTGACACCTTCTTTATTGTTTTGGTATTGTGCGTTATTGAAGAATTGTATAGAGTTCATCATTTCATTTGAGTTCAATGTTTCAATGAATCTCTCTGCACTATTTGGAGCCCATCTGTACGATTGGTTTATGTTGTAGAGTTTACAGTTTTTTACAGTCGCTAGGACACATTTCTCAATACTTAAGTCACTTTTTCAAAACTCTTCACACAGTTCTCCTAACCAACTTTCAGCTCGGCACAGCAGTTCATTTCACATTCAAAATGCACTAAAACTACCAAATCACTTCATACATGTCTCAAATCAACACATTCTTCCACAACACTAGCAAAGGTTGACAGCCAACAAACACACTTTGTCACCCACAAAACAATGACCTAAAAAACACTAACAACATGTAGCATTATACAATGTTTTCTTGTGTAAAACAAGGACACATCTCTGTTTATAATTCACTGCAATATATGTTACTGGAATGAATCAGACATGATGCAGAATGCTTCAATATATTTTATGTCTTTTATTTATTTTTCTTTTTTTGCAGTGAGTAATTCCAAAATACAAGAGGTTGTATACACACCATCAACTGATACAGATACAATAGTAATGCTAATCTACTCGGTCTTCTCCATTTGGCCACAGGTTCTCATCCACATCACATCTTATGTCATCTAGGGCAATACACCTAGGAAAGAATCTTCTGGCATGCCTGATCCATCCCTGGGAATCTTCTGCTGATATGTCCAGGCATCCAGCATTCATTGCATACAGGAGGGACATTTGATCATGTGGATGGTGGTCATAAACCTTCCACCTCCATGAGGAAAATAATTCCTCTATGGGGTTGAGGAATGGAGAGTAAGGTGGGAGGAAAAGTGACACCATTCTGGGATGGGCTGCAAACCACTCAGTGACTGCACGGGAGTGGTGAAATGCCACATTGTCCCATACAATTATAAATGTTGGCTGATTTCTTCTCTCTGCATCCCTTTCCTCACCTAGCACAACCCTTCCATAGAGATCATGCAGGAACGCAAGGAGAGGCGTTCAGTGTTGTATGGCCCAATTAGTGGTTTGTGTAACAGCAGTCCATCAGTGGATATTGCTGCGCACATTGTGATGTTGGCACCCCTCTGGCCCGGGACATCCACTGTGGCTCTCTTCCCAATCACATTCCTCCCTCGTCGCCGTGTTTTGGCCAAGTTGAAACCCGCCTCATCCACAAAGATGAAAATGTGGGGTGTTTGCCTGCCTTCAATCTCCATGACTCTCTAAAATAAATCCACAAGTCAACATAAGCTGTTACAGTAGTAAACATTACCTAAAAATATGTCTTTGTGTGTGTTTGGTTTTGTTTAAAAACAGTTCTGTATTTTATTGTGATCTTACCTGGACATATTGGTTCCTGAGTTGCTTGACATGTTCAGAGTTCCTCTCAAAAGGCACAGTGTACAACTGTTTCATCCTGACCTGATGTTTTTTCAGGACTCTAGAAATAGTTGTTATGCTTACACCCTGAATATTTGCAAAAGTAACATTGTCTGCCAAGACTCTGTCTCGAATCTCAGTGAGTTTTACAGTTTTTTACAGTGGCTAGGACACATTTCTCAATACTTAGGTCACTTTTTCAAAACTCTTCACACAGTGAGCACAACAGAAGTATATGTGGGCTAAACTGTGGATCATTTATCATTGCTTTGGCACAAAATGCATTCAATGACTACATCTTTCAAATTACATTAACTCTTTTCTCACTTCGACACAACAACCGCCAAAACTCTGTGTACCTACAGGCCAATTTGCACATGCTTATATACTGTTTTCAAAACTGTTAAACTTATGTTCAAAACAATAACATAATACAAAACTGAATAAGACAGCAATTTGCTACATTTCTACAGTAATATTTTAATGAAATATATTTTAAATCTTAATGCACTAATGGGGAGGGGTCAATGTCACTGATGGCATAATCGACTACACTTGTCCCAAGAGCTGAGCAGTAAGTAAACTGACCTAAAGAGTCCCCTCTGATTCTACCATTAAGCATGTACAGGCCTAAGGCTCGACAGAGATGCACTAACTCCTTCCCATTTTTGCTCAGTATTTGGTCAGGACTGTTTCTATTATTTATAATAGGGCTACTGTACAAAGAGGGGTGTCCAAATATGTGGTGGTTGCCTCCCGCATCAGTGTAGTCAGGCTCAGAACCTGTTCTTGCATTGAAATCTCCACAAAGAAGCACTTTACCCTCTGCCTGAAATGGAATGATTTCTGTATGGAGATTGTCAAAAACCTGATCATCATAATATGATGAATCTGAAGGAGGAGCGTAAGCTGCACATATGTACACATCATTGTCACAATAGATTGGACCTTTGTTAAGTTTTAACCAAATGTGATTAGTACCTTTTTTTCATTTAATTCAGTGCTAAGTCCTGCTTATGCCAAATTATGATTCCACCTGAGTCTCGGCCCCGTTTAACATTTTTCTGTTTGATTGATGGTAGTAAACTTTCTCTATAGCCTGAGGGACACTGAGTATCTATGTCTCCACGACACCATGTTTCCAGTAGGATGATGATGTCCTGTCCCTTGATGTTTCTAATACATTCTGGATGTGTTGTTTTATATCCAAAATGTGAAGAGTATAGGCCCTGTATATTCCAAGAACTGATAGTTAATGATCTCATTTATAATAAGTTATATTCACTGGTTTGAGTAAAGTACATTGAAAAAATAAATAATAATAATATATATATATATATATATATATATATATATACTTACATACTTATACACATATACATACATATACACACACACCATTAAAAAAAATATTATTATAATACCAGTGCCAATAATAATAATAATCTCTCTCTCTCTCTCTCGCTCTCTCTCTGTCTGTCTGTCTGTCTGTCTGTCTCTCTCTCTCTCTCTCTCTCTCTCTCTCTCTCTCTCTCTCTCTCTCTCTCTCTCTCTCTCTCTCTCTAACTCCCTCTATCTCTCTAACTCTCTCTCTCTCTCTAACTCTCTCTCTCTCTAACTCTCTCACTCTCTCTCTCTCTCTCTAACTCTCTCTCTCTCTAACTCTCTCACTCTCTCTCTCTGTCTGTCTGTCTGTCTGTCTTTCTCTCTCTCTCTCTCTCTCTCTCTCTCTCTCTCTCTCTCTCTCTCTCTCTCTCTCTCTCTCTCTCTCTCTCTCTAACTCTCTCACTCTCTCTCTCTCTCTCTCTCTCTCTCTCTAACTCTCTCTCTCTCTAACTCTCTCTCTCTAACTCTCTAACTCTCTCTCTCTATCTCTCTAACTCTCTCTCTCTCTCTCTAACTCTCTCTCTCTCTCTAACTCTCTCTCTCTCTAACTCTCTCTCTCTCTCTACATTATTTTGCCCTTGCCATTTGAAACAACTAATGACTTGTATTAATAAAACGTATTGTGATCATGTCCATTATAAAACTGATTTGTTCTCATAACACCTGTCCTCACATTATGGAAAGAAAATGTGTAATTCCTAATAAATAAAAATAACATTTAAAACTGTCGTTTGATCATGTTGTAATCTGCTGCGTGTTTCATCATCACTAATCTGAACCATGCGCTACCTGCCTCAGTCTGCTTTTGCAGAATGCAGCTGCATGAGGCAATATTGCGCAATCCTCGCATGCATGCCACACATGAGCGACTCCATCCGAACGGTGTCAGCACATTCTGGACGAAAGGGGCTCGTTTCAACCGCGGTAAGATAACGCACGCAGACACCCTGTGCTCAGACCACCGGCTATACCTTATGTACATACAACTAACTCTTATTTGTTTTTCTTCCACATGGATGGATGACTCCATATCGCCATATCTCGTCCCCTGAATGATTGACATATCACCAGATCGGTTCATCGACAGTCAAGGTCTGGTTATAAGGTAAGGGAAATCCCGTGCTAACGTAACGCGTCAGATAGCAGACACCGAATACCACCCATTTTGTACTCAGATGATTATTCATGCGTAATTGTTCTCTCTCCTCCCCTATTCCGCGCATCAGAATGGTCAGTTCGGCACCTTATGGATATGGAAAGCCAACTCTTAACACGCGCATTATGGTCAACCCTTATTTAAACACGAGCACTCACAACAAGTTTCCATTAGTCTGCCAGTGATACCATCGGCTGATAATTGATGCTGTTAGTATCACTAAATACTAACAGTAATAGATTTTCTGAGCCCTTTTTTTATCTCTAAATATATATATTTTTTTTTAATTAAACCATCAAACATGGACACCAAAGGTAAGAATGAACTGTTTTCCATCATCCTCTATCGACTGTAAGTAACAGTGTGAGTTTATTCAAACGTGGTTGACATTTTCTTATCAGAAGTTAATAATACTTACACGTTTTTTTTGGCCCAACATGTTGGTCTGAGTTTAGTATATTCATGCAAGTGATGGAAGTCATGCTAACTGCTGTAGATGAGTTCTGGAGTGTTTTTACTGTATATTCCAGTTTACTACTGGATGATACGTTGATAGTAGTAGGCTAGTTGGCTACTAATCGAGATAGCTGCTGTAGTTGTATTGCCTGGCTACCCAAACTCCTTTCTCCGGCCAAACGCTATGCCAAACCCACGAACCCGAACGATAGAGCAGCGGATCAATTCCGTTCGAGTTGTCAGGCAGTTTTTGTGATTTGGGAATGATTATGACCTGTTATGTGACCGTTATATAACCTGTTTGCAGTAGTTGTGATTGTTGCTATTTCTGGTTCATATTGCTTTTAGGTCTTTGATGTTGTGGTGGTAGTATATGACAGTAATTGACGTGACAATTGAGTTGGTATTCTTTACAAAACAGCGGTTGATTTCTACAATATTTTGTTCCAGTGATTTAGAGTTCTCTTGTTGTTGCTCTCATTCTATAGTAACACTACTGTATCAAACTCAGTTTACCACACCCTGTAGTCTACGATAGCTTTAAAATAGAATAGCATAGAATATCATAGCATAGCATATAATAACAGCATAGAATAGAATAGCATAGAATATAATAACATAGAATAGAATAGAATAACATAGCATAGAATAGCATAGAATATAATAACATAGCTTAGAATAGCATAGAATATAATAACATAGCATAGAATAGCATAGAATATAATAACATATCTTTGAATAGAATGGCATAGAATATAATAACATAGCTTAGAATAGAATAGCATAGAATATCATAACATAGCATATAATAACATAGCATAGAATAGCATAGAATATAATAACATAGAATAGCATAAAATAACATAGCATAGAATAGCATAGAATATAATAACATAGCTTAGAATAGCATAGCATAGAATAGCATAGAATATAATAACATAGCTTAGAATAGAATGGCATAGAATATAATAACATAGCTTAGAATAGCATAGAATATCATAACATAGCATATAATAACATAGCATAGAATAGCATAGCATATAATAACATAGAATAGCATAGAATATAATATCAGCATAGAATAGAATATAATAACATAGAATAGCATCAAGTCAAATCAAATTTTATTTGTCACATACACATGGTTAGCTGATGCAAGTGTAGCGAAATGCTTGTGCTTCTAGTTCTGACCAGGCAGTAGTATCTAACAAGTGTAAAGGAATTATATAATAACAGCATAGAATATCATAGAATAGAATAACATAGAATAGAATAACATAGAATAGCATAGAATAACATAGCATATAATAGCATAGAATATAATAACAGCATAGAATAGCATAGAATAACATAGAATATAATAACATAGAATAGCATAGAATATAATAACAGCATAGAATAGCATAGCATAACATAGAATATAATAACATAGAATAACATAGTATAGAATAGCATAGAATATAATAACAGCATAGAATAGCATAGCATAACATAGAATATAATAGCATAGAATAACATAGTATAGAATAGCATAGAATAACATAGCATAGAATAGCATAGAATATAATAACAGCATAGAATAGCATAAAATAACAATATAATATAATAACATAGAATAGCATAGAATAACATAGCATAGAATAGCATAGAATATAATAACAGCATAGAATAGCATAGAATATAATAACACAGAATAGCATTGAATATAATAACATAGAATAGCATAGAATGACATAGCATAGAATAGTACAGAATATATTAACAGCATATAATAGCATAGAATATAATAACATAGCTTAGAATAGAACAGCATAGCATAGAATATCATAACATAGCATATAATAACATAGCATAGAATATAATAACAGCATAGAATATAATAACATAGCTTAGAATAGTATAGCATAGAATATAATAACATAGATTAGAATAGAATAGCATAGAATATCATAACATAGCATTTAATAACATAGCATAGAATAGCATAGAATATAATAACATAGAATAGTATAGAATATAATAACATAGCTTAGAATAGAATGGCATAGAATATAATGACATAGCTTAGAATATCATATAATATAATGACATAGCTTAGAATAGAATAGCATAGAATATCATAGCATAGCGTATAATAACATAGCATAGAATAGCATAGAATATAATAACATAGCTTAGAATAGCATAGAATATAATGACATAGCATGAAATAACATAGCATGGAATAGAATAGCATAGAATAGCATAGTATAGCATATAATAACATAGCATAGAATATAATAACATAGCTTAGAATATAATAGAATAGCATAGAATATAATGACATAGCATGAAATAACATAGCATGGAATAGAATAGCATAGTATAGCATATAATAACATAGAATAGAATAGCATAGAATATAATAACATAGAATAGAATAGCATAGAATATAATAACATAGCATAGAATAAAATAGCATATCATAGACTAGAATAACATAAAACAGAATAGCATAGAATATAATGACATAGCTTAGAATATCATATAATATAATGACATAGCTTAGAATAGAATAGCATAGAATATCATAGCATAGCGTATAATAACATAGCATAGAATAGCATAGAATATAATAACATAGCTTAGAATAGCATAGAATATAATGACATAGCATGAAATAACATAGCATGGAATAGAATAGCATAGAATAGCATAGTATAGCATATAATAACATAGCATAGAATATAATAACATAGCTTAGAATATAATAGAATAGCATAGAATATAATGACATAGCATGAAATAACATAGCATGGAATAGAATAGCATAGTATAGCATATAATAACATAGAATAGAATAGCATAGAATATAATAACATAGAATAGAATAGCATAGAATATAATAACATAGCATAGAATAAAATAGCATATCATAGACTAGAATAACATAAAACAGAATAGCATAGAATATAATAGAATAACATAGCATAAAATAACATAGCATAGAATAGAATCACATATCATAGAATATAATAACATAGCATAGAATAACATAGAATATAATAGCATAGAATATAATACCTTAGACTAGATTAGCAAAGAATAGCATAGAATAGAATAGCATAGGATTGAATAGAATAACATAGCATAGAATAACATCGAATAGCATAGAACAGAATAACATTACGTAGAATAACATAGCATGGAATAGAATAGCATAGAATAGAATAACATCGAATAGAATAGAACAACATAGCATATAATATTATAGCATTGAATTTAATAGAATAGCTTAGAATAGAAAAATATAGCATAGAATATAACAGCATAGAATAACATAGCATAGAATAGAATAAAATGGTAATTCCTAGCAAAATAACACACAGACTGGTTACATAAAACAAATATACAAATACAGTATGTTGTTGTTGGTGTTATTGCTGTTGTGTATTTGTCCAGCAGTTTGCTTTAGTTCTTCTCTCCACTCTGAGTAAAGAGGAGTACGATGACGGAGTTCTGGAAGGAGCACAGCCGCCAGGCCACGGTTGAGGAAATGATGTTGGACTCTCATGCCCAGGAGCTGACCCAGCACGAACTGCCTGAGATCCTCTCACTGCTGCCCAGCCTTTCCGGCCAGAGGGTCCTGGAGCTGGGCGCCGGGATCGGGTCAGTGGGTCTACTGAACTATATCTATAAAACAACTGACCAGAATGACCGTTAATAACAACAAGTATGTACTGTGCCATGATCTCTGTAGAGACTGAGGTTTCACTGACCATGTCACCTGACAGGTAAAACTCCCTGGCCCTGGGCTATGATGGGAACCTGTTTTTTCCTGGTCAGGTGACGTGGACTCTTGTTGACAGTTGACAGTTTGACCCTCGCTGTCTGATGTGGAGGTGTTTGACCTTTGTGTTTGTGTGTTTTGGTCTCTTCCAGGAGATACACCAGCCACCTGTTGACCCGGGCCAGTCACGTGACAGCGGTCGACTTCATGGAGAGCTTCGTGGAGAAGAACAGACAGGACAACAGTCACCACGGCAACGCCTCCTTCCTCCAGGCAGACGTCACCAAGCTAGACTTCCCCAAAAACAGGTCTGCTGTTTGATATGACGTGTATAATATAATAATATGATGATAATATATTATAAAAGAGGTTTGCGTAGTTTACCGCAGTTACCAACATCTTCTGTAATTTTGGTAACAGGTAAATCTATGGCAATTTGGGAAAGAAATGTGTTAAAATATAGTATAATTGTTTATATCTGTGTCCATATTGTCAATGCGTTTCTAGTGGATTGACCATATGGTTCAAGAGAAGATAATTAATGAAAAAAGCATCTAATCAACAATGGCATATTCATTTCAATTAACTCTGCAACTCTTCCTACTCTTCCTACCACCAGTTGGGCCCCAAAACATTGACAACAAAGACATAGTGACATAGCAAAATAAATACAAGAGTGTGAAAAATATGTTGAGGATATTCCATGCTGAAAACCCTCATATAAAAAAAAAATGGTATTCACTAAGTTGATGGTATGTATCATCAAGATAATGTTTTACAGTTTTGCCATATTATTGTTTATTTTAAAATCGTCTTATATATTTTCCATGTGATAAGGCCATACAGAGGGCCAGAGATCATTACAGACACCTGTGATAATCTGTAGTACCCCAAAAAAAGGCCACTAGATTTCATCTTCTAAGATTCCATTTATTTATCGAAAGATACCAAAACTCTGTCAGGTTACTGGTAAACTTTGAACTTTTCCAGTAATATACCCTCCTCTCTTTGCAACTCTAGGTCTGCTTGTCAGGATAAATTCTCTGTTGGGATTTTGGTTGTTTGGTATACCCTCCTGAGTGGCGCAGCGGTCTAAGGCACTGCATCTCGGTGCAAGAGGTGTCACTACAGTGCCTGGTTTGAATCCAGGCTGTATCACATCTGGCTGTGATTGGGAGTCCCATAGGGTGGCGCACAATTGGCCCAGCGTTGTCAAGGTTCGGCTGGGGTAGGCTGTCGTTGTAAATAAGAATAGGAACTGACTTGCCTAGTTAAATAAGAAAATACATAAATATTGTGACTTTGGATTAATAAGGTGTTTTTTCGACTAAGGTTATTGTTTTACACTGGTTTGACGAGATGTCTCACCTACACCTTAGCATTCCGTTATCCACTGGGTTGGTGTCGCTATACTAACTATTTCAACACTCTTAATGAAGGTCAGGCCTGGACATATTTTGGAAACACTCAATTACTCAATGAATCTGTTGGAACTGAAAACACTAATATGAGGTAACAAATTGATGCTGTGTTCCAAAGGGTGCCCTATTCCTCAAGTAGTGCAGTGTACTACTGTTGACCAGGGCCCATAGGGTAGTGGACTACTGTTGACCAGGGCCCATAGGGTAGTGGACTACTGTTGACCAGGGCCCATAGGGTAGTGGACTACTGTTGACCAGGACCCATAGGGTAGTGGACTACTGTTGACCAGGGCCCATATGGATCTAAAGTAGTGCACTATAAAAGGAATACGATGCCATTTTTGACACAGTCGTTGCCTAAAGCCTGATGGGTATAATGCATTGCTACTTGTTATAAACTTTGTGAGCCTCTATAACGTCCAGACTTATGATGTTATTCTGATGTGTACCCCTCCCATCCATCAGTTATGATGTTATTCTGATGTGTACCCCCTCCCATTCATCAGTTATGATGTTATTCTGATGTGTACCCCCTCCATCAGTTATGATGTTATTCTAATGTGTACCCCCATCAGTTATGATGTTATTCTGATGTGTACCCCCATCAGTTATGATGTTATTCTGATGTGTACCCCCTCCATCAGTTATGATGTTATTCTGATGTGCACCCCCTCCATCAGTTATGATGTTATTCTGATGTGTACCCCCTCCATCAGTTATGATGTTATTCTGATGTGTACCCCCATCAGTTATGATGTTATTCTAATGTGTACCCTCCATCAGTTATGATGTTATTCTGATGTGTACCCCCTCCCATCAGTTATGATGTTATTCTGATGTGTACCCCCACCCCATCAGTTATGATGTTATTCTGATGTGTACCCTCCATCAGTTATGATGTTATTCTGATGTGTACCCCATCAGTTATGATGTTATTCTGATGTGTACCCCCATCAGTTATGATGTTATTCTGATGTGTACCCCCCCATCAGTTATGATGTTATTCTGATGTGTACCCCCACCCCATCAGTTATGATGTTATTCTGATGTGTACCCCCATCAGTTATGATGTTATTCTGATGTGTACCCCCTCCCATCAGTTATGATGTTATTCTGATGTGTACCCCATCAGTTATGATGTTATTCTGATGTGTACCCCTCCATCAGTTATGATGTTATTCTGATGTGTACCCCATCAGTTATGATGTTATTCTGATGTGTACCCCCATCAGTTATGATGTTATTCTGATGTGTACGCCCCCTCCATCAGTTATGATGTTATTCTGTTGTGTACCCCATCAGTTATGATGTTATTCTGATGTGTACCCCACCCCATCAGTTATGATGTTATTCTGATGTGTACCCCCCATCAGTTATGATGTTATTCTGATGTGTACCCCCTCTCCATCAGTTATGATGTTATTCTGATGTGTACCCCTCCATCAGTTATGATGTTATTCTGATGTGTACCCCCTCCATCAGTTATGATGTTATTCTGGTGTGTACCCCTCCATCAGTTATGATGTTATTCTGATGTGTACCCCATCAGTTATGATGTCATTCTGATGTGTACCCCATCAGTTATGATGTTATTCTGATATGTACCCCGCCTCCATCAGTTATGATGTTATTCTGATGTGTACCCTCCATCAGTTATGATGTTATTCTGATGTGTACCCCCATCAGTTATGATGTTATTCTGATATGTACCCCCTCCATCAGTTATGATGTTATTCTGATGTGTACCCCCTCCATCAGTTATGATGTTATTCTGATGTGTACCCCCACCCTCCATCAGTTATGATGTTATTCTGATGTGTACCCCCTCCATCAGTTATGATGTTATTCTGATGTGTACCCCATCAGTTATGATGTTATTCTGATGTGTACCCCCATCAGTTATGATGTTATTCTGATGTGTACCCCCTCCATCAGTTATGATGTTATTCTGATGTGTACGCCCCCATCAGTTATGATGTTATTCTGATGTGTACCCCCATCAGTTATGATGTTATTCTGATGTGTACCCACCCCATCAGTTATGATGTTATTCTGATGTGTACCCCCTCTCCATCAGTTATGATGTTATTCTGATGTGTACCCTCCATCAGTTATGATGTTATTCTGATGTGTACCCCCTCCATCAGTTATGATGTTATTCTGATGTGTACCCCCTCCATCAGTTATGATGTTATTCTGATGTGTACCCCCATCAGTTATGATGTTATTCTGATGTGTACCCCCATCAGTTATGATGTTATTCTGATATGTACCCGCCTCCATCAGTTATGATGTTATTCTGATGTGTACCCCCTCCATCAGTTATGATGTTATTCTGATGTGTACCCCATCAGTTATGATGTTATTCTGATATGTACCCCCTCCATCAGTTATGATGTTATTCTGATGTGTACCCTCCATCAGTTATGATGTTATTCTGATGTGTACCCCCACCCTCCATCAGTTATGATGTTATTCTGATGTGTACCCCCTCCATCAGTTATGATGTTATTCTGATGTGTACTCTCTCCATCAGTTATGATGTTATTCTGATGTGTACCCCCATCAGTTATGATGTTATTCTGATGTGTACCCCTCCATCAGTTATGATGTTATTCTGATGTGTACCTCCATCAGTTATGATGTTATTCTGATGTGTACCCCCATCAGTTATGATGTTATTCTGATGTGTACGCCCCCTCCATCAGTTATGATGTTATTCTGATGTGTACCCCCATCAGTTATGATGTTATTCTGATGTGTACCCCCCCCACCCCATCAGTTATGATGTTATTCTGATGTGTACCCCCATCAGTTATGATGTTATTCTGATGTGTACCCCCTCTCCATCAGTTATGATGTTATTCTGATGTGTACCCCCTCCATCAGTTATGATGTTATTCTGATGTGTACCCTCCATCAGTTATGATGTTATTCTGATGTGTACCCCCTCCATCAGTTATGATGTTATTCTGATATGTACCCCGCCTCCATCAGTTATGATGTTATTCTGATGTGTACCCCCTCCATCAGTTATGATGTTATTCTGATGTGTACCCCCATCAGTTATGATGTTATTCTGATATGTACCCCCTCCATCAGTTATGATGTTATTCTGATGTGTACCCCCACCCCGCTCCATCAGTTATGATGTTATTCTGATGTGTACCCCCACCCCACTCCATCAGTTATGATGTTATTCTGATGTGTACCCCCATCAGTTATGATGTTATTCTGATGTGTACCCCCATCAGTTATGATGTTATTCTGATGTGTACCCCCTCCATCAGTTATGATGTTATTCTGATGTGTACCCCCTCCATCAGTTATGATGTTATTCTGATGTGTACCCCCCATCAGTTATGATGTTATTCTGATGTGTACCCCTCCATCAGTTATGATGTTATTCTGATGTGTACCCCCATCAGTTATGATGTTATTCTGATGTGTACCCCCATCAGTTATGATGTTATTCTGATGTGTACCCCCATCAGTTATGATGTTATTCTGATGTGTACCCCTCCATCAGTTATGATGTTATTCTGATGTGTACCCCCATCAGTTATGATGTTATTCTGATGTGTACCCCCTCCATCGGTTATGATGTTATTCTGATGTGTGCCCCCTCCATCAGTTATGATGTTATTCTGATGTGTACCTCCATCAGTTATGATGTTATTCTGATGTGTACCCTCCATCAGTTATGATGTTATTCTGATGTGTACCCCCCATCAGTTATGATGTTATTCTGATGTGTACCCCCTCCATCAGTTATGATGTTATTCTGATGTGTACCCCTCTCCATCAGTTATGCTGTTATTCTGATGTGTACCCCCTCCATCAGTTATGATGTTATTCTGATGTGTACCCCCTCCATCAGTTATGCTGTTATTCTGATGTGTACCCCCTCCATCAGTTATGATGTTATTCTGATGTGTACCCTCCATCAGTTATGCTGTTATTCTGATGTGTACCCCCCATCAGTTATGATGTTATTCTGATGTGTACCCCCTCGTCAGTTATGATGTTATTCTGATGTGTACCCCCTCCATCAGTTATGATGTTATTCTGATGTGTACCCCCTCGTCAGTTATGATGTTATTCTGATGTGTACCCCCTCCATCAGTTATGATGTTATTCTGATGTGTACCCCCTCCATCAGTTATGATGTTATTCTGATGTGTACCCCCTCCATCAGTTATGATGTTATTCTAATGTGTACCCCCTCCATCAGTTATGATGTTATTCTGATGTGTACCCCCTCCATCAGTTAGGATGTTATTCTGATGTGTACCCCCTCCATCAGTTATGATGTTATTCTGATGTGTACCCCCTCCATCAGTTATGATGTTATTCTGATGTGTACCCCCATCAGTTATGATGTTATTCTGATGTGTACCCCCTCCATCAGTTATGATGTTATTCTGATGTGTACCCCCTCCATCAGTTATGATGTTATTCTGATGTGTACCCCCTCCATCAGTTATGATGTTATTCTGATGTGTACCCCCATCAGTTTTGACATCATCTTCTCCAACTGGCTGCTGATGTATCTGAGTGACGAGGAGCTGAGGTCACTAACAGAGAGGATGCTGGGATGGCTCCGCCCCGGAGGATACCTGTTTTTCAGGGAGTCCTGCAACCACCAATCAGGTACGAGCTTTAATATCACCTGAATATATTTTGTAGAGCTGAGAGGTTACAGTCTGATGAATCCCTAGACTCTCCTGTAGAGCTGAGAGGTTTGGATGGGTGGAAGCAGCATGGTGTTTTATCTACCCAGATACTCTTCTCATCCTGTCGTCCTCTCGTAATGTATCACCTAACTTAAGAACCACTTAGGGATCATTGGGGCGCTAGCGTTCAAATTATACCTATCAACTTTGCCCAAACAAATCAAACATCATTTATAATGCATCCTTATGTATCCTTTTCTGAATATTACCGATTATATTTTACACAAATGATATCCTAAACGATATAAAAGGAAAATAAAGTGGGACGCGCTCACGGTCTCGTGCCCAGGAAAACTTATTGACATCCGTGGTCCCTTCAGTATTTCTTCTTCTGTTTGGTTCTGTTCAATGATAAAGCCTTCAAACACTGTCTAAAGACTGTTGACATCTAGTGGAAGCCATAGGTACTGCAATCTGGGAGCTATTTTACATGGATTTCAGTAGGAAGCCTATCAAACGGAGGAAATGTCACACACAAAAATTATTCTGGACGGAAATTCCTCTGGTTTTCGCCTGCTATATCAGTTCTGTTATACTCACAGACATTATTTTAACAGTTTCAGAGTGTTTCCTATCCAATAGTACTAATTATGTGCATGTCCTAGTTTCTGGGCCTGAGTGGCAGGCATTTTACTTTGGGCACGCCAGACTCTCCAAAACCGTCACCACTGCTGATGATGCCTAAAGAGTTAACAGATCACTATTCAGTCCACTTTCACCTTTACGAGTTACATAAATTCACGTCAGATAGTCTACTTTTAATAAAAGCTGTTCTGTAAGGGATATTCAACGAGGGGCTATGCGTTCCATGGAGAACAATAAATGACGTGGAATATCTGATCTTTCACGAGTTGCATTATTTTCCAGAGAACATAGATTGCCCCGAGTTGATTATCCCGTGTATTTGCCGCTAGAAATGTGTTCAACATCCACTGAAGTAGATAGCAAGTTTACTAGATAGCTACGGTAGTTGCCGTGGTAACCTAACAAACAGACTTGCTAGTTTAACTTACCACACCATCAGTCCTAGCTTGCTGTGTTTTCAATTTGACTAATGTTTTCAATTTGACTTTTGCTTTCAAAAGCAGCTCTACATAGAACAATGTAAGAATGAACAATAGCCATTGAATTCTACCGTGCAAATATACTGTGTGTTATAGGGAAATAATGCATGCTCTAGAATGCCCTTCAAGCCAATCAGAAACAAGTATTCAACAATGCCATTGTATAAAACGATATAATCAGGGTCTGATTGTAAACATTTACATTAATACTGCCATAAAATGCTATACCGCCAAGGCAATCAGTGTCAATCAGTGTTTCTCTCTCTCTCTCTCTCTCTCTCTCTCTCTCTCTCTCTCTCTCTCTCTCTCTCTCTCTCTCTCTCTCTCTCTCTCTCTCTCTCTCTCTCTCTCTCTCTCTCTCTCTCTCTCTCTCTCTCTCTCACTCTCTCTCTGACTCTCTCTCTCTTTGACTCTCTCTCTCTCTCTCTCTCTCTTTGACTCTCTCTCTCTCTCTCTCTCTCTCTCTCTCTCTTTGACCCTCTCTCTCTCTCTCTCTCCAGGTGACTGTAAGAGGACCTTTAACCCCACACACTACAGATCGTCGGCCCACTACAGTCACCTGATGACAACAACACTGCGGGAGGAGTCAGAGGGGGCGGAGAAGCAGGTGTTTGGCTTTGACATCGTGCTCAATAAAATAGTGCAGACATACATCAAGGTAGGTTGCTTTACTGCTACTGATTGGGTTAATATAATGTGTGTAAAATACATTTTAATGGCTGTTTGCTGTAGCCTACTGTGTGTGTGTGTGTGTGTGTGTGTGTGTGTGTGTGTGTGTGTGTGTGTGTGTGTGTGTGTGTGTGTGTGTGTGTGTGTGTGTGTGTGTGTGTGTGTGTGTGTGTGTGTGTGTGTGTGTGTGTATGGCATACTACTCTCCCCATATCTTCCTGTCTCATTTCCCTCTTCAGATGAAGAACAACCAGAACCAGGTGTGTTGGCTGTTGGAGAAGGTGGGTCGGGACACTGCCTGTCAAGAGGGCTTCAGTACCTTCCAGCAGTTCCTGGACAACCAGCAGTACACACGCAAAGGCATCCTGCGATACGAGAAGATGTTTGGGGCAGGATACGTCAGCACTGGGGGACCCAGCACTACCGAGGTAGGGTCCTGCGCACACTCACACGGGCACGCACACACACACACACACACACACACACAGCCAACATAGGTTTAGGACATCAACACCCAGAGTAGAATTTTTTTTTACTTTTTTTTTTAACTTTGTGGTAAAAAAGGAGTTTGTGGACCTGCTGAACTTGAAGCCTGGGAAGAAGGTGCTGGATGTGGGGTGTGGCATCGTCGGTGGAAACTTCTACATGGCAAAGGTCAGCGCCCAGTGACATTAGTATACAGGACTGTTCTGATATTCTTGTTGGAAACGGTCCAGTCCACTATGTGCACATTCACGTTACAAACAGCAGGATAAGGCTAGGTCATATCTCCCAATGAGGATGACGATGATGATGTTCTGCAGGCCTTCGGCGTGGAGGTGCTGGGCCTGGACCTGTCAGCCAACATGGTGGATATCGCCATAGAGAGGGCCATGGAGGAGAATCTTCCATCGGTGAGTCTGATTGGTCCCATCGTCATTTGAAGGAGGTCATGTTGTTGCTCTCATCTGGAACTTGATCTGTTTGATGAAGAAACAGTTGTCCCCTTCCTTAAAGTCATTTCAGTTTATTTCACACTCTAGGTTAGGGTCACTAGGTTTACAATGAGAAACATACTAGGTTAGGGTCACTAGGTTTACAATGAGATACACTCTAGGTTAGGGTCACTAGGTTTACAATGAGAAACATACTAGGTTAGGGTCACTAGGTTTACAATGAGAAACACTCTAGGTTAGGGTCACTAGGTTTACAATGAGAAACACTCTAGGTTAGGGTCACTAGGTTTACAATGAGAAACATACTAGGTTAGGGTCACTGGGTTTACAATGAGATACATACTAGGTTAGGGTCACTGGGTTTACAATGAGATACATACTAGGTTAGGGTCACTAGGTTTACAATGAGAAACATACTAGGTTAGGGTCACTGGGTTTACAATGAGATACATACTAGGTTAGGGTCACTAGGTTTACAATGAGAAACATACTAGGTTAGGGTCACTAGGTTTACAATGAGATACATACTAGGTTAGGGTCACTAGGTTTACAATGAGATACACTCTAGGTTAGGGTCACTAGGTTTACAATGAGATACATACTAGGTTAGGGTCACTAGGTTTACAATGAGATACACTCTAGGTTAGGGTCACTAGGTTTACAATGAGATACACTCTGGGTTAGGGTCACTAGGTTTACAATGAGATACACTCTAGGTTAGGGTCACTAGGTTTACAATGAGATACACTCTAGGTTAGGGTCACTAGGTTTACAATGAGATACACTCTAGGTTAGGGTCACTAGGTTTACAATGAGAAACATACTAGGTTAGGGTCACTAGGTTTACAATGAGATACATACTAGGTTAGGGTCACTAGGTTTACAATGAGATACACTCTAGGTTAGGGTCACTAGGTTTACAATGAGATACACTCTAGGTTAGGGTCACTAGGTTTACAATGAGATACACTCTAGGTTAGGGTCACTAGGTTTACAATGAGATACACTCTAGGTTAGGGTCACTAGGTTTACAATGAGATACATACTAGGTTAGGGTCACTAGGTTTACAATGAGATACACTCTAGGTTAGGGTCACCAGGTTTACAATGAGAAACATACTAGGTTAGGGTCACTGGGTTTACAATGAGATACATACTAGGTTAGGGTCACTGGGTTTACAATGAGATACATACTAGGTTAGGGTCACTAGGTTTACAATGAGAAACATACTAGGTTAGGGTCACTAGGTTTACAATGAGATACATACTAGGTTAGGGTCACTAGGTTTACAATGAGAAAGGGCATGAGGTTCAAGTCTATTTTATTTCTATCAATAGTTATTTTGTCATGAAAATGTTGCATTCTACATGTATTTTAATGCTGCATAGATTGTGGTCATGTTAATTGAATTATATTGAAATGTATTAGCAGTCTTAGTTCAAGGTGTTTTAGTGACAGGTTTTTCCTGCCTATTCCTGCAGGTCCATTTCGAGGTGGCTGACGCCACTAAGAGAGAGTTTCCAGAAGGGTCGTTTGATGTGGTCTACAGTCGAGACACCATCCTGCACATCGACGACAAACTGGCACTGTTCAAACGCTTCCATGTGAGTGTGTGTACACACACACACAACCGCACAACCGCACACACACACAACTGCACAACCACACACACCTTAACATCAATTCCAGACTGTATTATATTTTGCTGGCTGTTTTCACCATCCAAAGCACTGTGTATCTTCATCTTCAGTCGTGGCTGAAGCCCGGTGGCCAGGTTCTGATCACTGACTACTGCTGTGGAGAGAAGCCCTGGACTCCTCAGTTCCAGGAGTATGTCAAACAGAGAGGTTACATTCTCTACACCCCACCACAGTACGGCAAGGTAGGCCCAATCATAAACCTGAAAATACCCTGATAATATCACCCTGACCTGACTTTTACCACATAAGTTATAATATCTTAGAATTAGCCTATGTAACTCCATATACTGTGACTGTCTGTCTGCAGTTCCTACAGCAGGCAGGTTTCTCTAACGTACGTGCCGAGGACAGGACACCTCAGTTCATGCAGGTGATCCAGAAAGAGCTGGAGAGAGCAGCAGCCATGAAAGATGAGTTCATTAAGGTAAATCATGTACTCTCTTTCATTCTGTCTCTCCTCTCTCCCTCTCTCCCTCTCTCCCTCTCTCTCTCTCTCCTCTCTCTCTCTCTCTCTCTCTCTCTCTCTCTCTCTCTCTCTCTCTCTCTCTCTCTCTCTCTCTCTCTCTCTCTCTCTCTCTCTCGCACACAAACAGTTGTAATAGTGGTGATTTCTTCAACGAGTTGGGCGCAAAGGATTTAGTTCAGATACCGGACAAGGCCCAAATCCACGTCATTCGCATGAAGAAGAGACAGAGATATCGGGGACGTAGGTCGGGGTGCCTTGTAAGAATACGACGGCGAGTGGGTAACCCGCCTCTACCTTCTGTACTATTAGCCAACGTGCTGGAGAATAAACTGGATGAGCTCTGATCAAGACTATCCTACCAACGGGACACTAAAAACATTCATATCTTATGTTTCACCGAGTCGTGGCTGAACGACGACATGGATAATATAGAGCTGGCTGGCTTCTCCGTGCATCGGCTGGACAGAACAGCTACGTCTGGTGAGGCAAGGAGTGGCGGTCTGTGTCTATCTGTAAATAAGGATTTGTGCGCCTGAGGTAGAGAATCTCATGATTAGCTGTAGACCACACTATTTACCAACAGAGTTTTCATCTATATTTTTCGTAGTTGTCTATTTACCACCACAAACCGACGCTGGCACTAAGCCCGTACTCAACGAGCTGTATAGGGCCATTAGCAAACAAGAAAATGCTCATCCAGAGGCAGCGCACCTAGGGGCCAGGGACTTTAATGCAGGGAAACTTAAATCCGTTTTACCTCATTTCACATGTGCAACCAGAGGGAAAGAAAACTCTGGACCACCTATACTCCACACAGAGAGATGCGTACAAAGCTCTCCCTTGCCCTCCATTTGGCGAATCTGACCATAACTCTATCCTCCTGATTCCTGCTTACAAGCAAGTACTAATGACTCGCTCAATACGGAAGTGGTCAGATAACGCAGATGCTAAGCTACAGGACTGTTTTGCTAGCACAGACTGGAATATGTTCCGGGATTCTTCCGATGGCATTGAGGAGTACACCACATCAATCACTGGCTTCATCAATAAGTGCAGTGACCGTACTGTGGCAAAGAAGGGGGTCGAGTTATAAATGGCAGATATGTGAGAGCAGAACTAATAAATGGGCTCTGCCCTATCACTAAAATGGCAACCCTGATCAGAACTACAGACCACAAAATGGCTGATCGCCAAAACTACAATTCCCAGAAGCAAGGGGAACCCTCAGAAGGTGGGGCCAACCCACATATAAGAGGTCAAGACAAACCAGGAAGAGAGAGAGAGAGTGCTGGAAGGATCTATGAAGCTTAGAGGTAGAAACAAGATATCGGCTGGATTTACCGTGTATGAACTGGACTGTTTTGGACTTACCTGTTGGCGTTTGGACCTGGACCGACTGAGAACCTGATTAGTGTACCGAACCCTGCTATCCTTGACCTTGCCAGCGGCCTGGGTGCACCAGAACGGAGAAACAAGCACACAGGTACTGTCTTATTCTAAATAACTCTCAGTTTGGTGTGACTTTGGTGACTGTTTCCCACTTAAATTGTTACAAACGCTCCTAACCTTGAAGAGGTTTGTCACACGTGGTGGAGGATGCGGGCAAAATAGAAACGGCATCATACCTGTGGTTAGATAGGAAAAAAAAAAAAGTTTAGTTAGCACTCCAAAGGGGAGTTAGTTTTTTTTTTTTGTGGCTTGTTTGGTTAGGGTAGTTTTCGGGAAAATGAGTATGGAGGAGCCATACAAGCCCTGTTACAGCGGCCGCCCAACAAGAAGCAACTAGAGTTCAACAAATAGCTCTTCAGGATGCAATGCGAATGTATCAGGACACGTTACAGGTCCAGCACTGCACCAATCAGTTGCTCAGAGAGGAGCAAGAGAGAAACACCCGGGAGTTAAGAGAAGGCCTAAAGGGGCTAACGGACCAAATTGGGGCTCAGTTACCAGCTGCAAATACCCAGAGGCGGGCCAATCATTTTCTTCAAAAAATGACAAAGCAGGATGATGTGGAAGCATATCTCACCACCTTTGAAAGGACGGCAGAGCGAGAGAAGTGGCCGAAAGAAGAATGGGCAGGGCTTCTGGCACCATACCTGGCAGGGGACTCTCAAAAAGCGTATTTCGACCTGGAGTTGAAAGATGCACAGGATTACGATAAACTAAAGGGGAGATTCTGACTAGACTGGGAGTGACTGATACTGTGAGGGCACATCGCTTCCACCTGTGGTCGTACCAACCTGGAAAACCGCCCCGAACACAGATGTTTGACTTGATTCACCTGGCACGGAAATGGTTGCAACCGGAAACCTGTTCATCCGCCGAGATCGCCGAGACCATTGTACTTGACCAGTTTCAACGAGGTCTACCCCAAGAAGTTCGACGATGGGTTGGCCAGAACGAGGTACTTTCCGCTGACCATCTTGTGGGTCTGGTTGAACGATATTGTACGGCAGGAACAGCTGGGGAGGAAAGATTCCCATTCCCCAGGCCTGGGCGAATCAGCGGACTGGGTAAGACTGTCCCAACATTTGGAGGGGCCGTGAGGAAAGAATCAGAATCAGGCCAAGCCACTACGGAAAAGCCAGAAACCGGGACCAGGGGTTGAGGGGGTCTCCCCCCCGAAACCCTATTATCTGTTACCATTGTAATCGACCAGGACATATTGCAGCCTACTGCCCTATTAAAGAAGAGCCAATGCAATGTAACCTCGGTGAAAAAGAAGAAGCTGATATGTGGTATACATGTCCTGTGGTAACCACAGTACTTGAAAAATCAAGAAATAAACATATGTGCAGGGTGAATGTTGAAGGAAAAGAGGTTGAAGCCCTTCTGGATTCGGCAGTATGCTAACCCTGGTCATTGCAAACCTAGTGCCAACTCATAAACTGGATACAAGTCAGGATATCAGTGTTACGTGCATTCATGGGGATACCCGTCCTGCACCCCACAGCCGTAGTGAGCATCCAAACCGAGGAAGGGCTGCTGGATTATGAGGTTGGCGTGGTCCCAAAGATGCCATATGATGTAATACTGGGTAGAAACTTTCCTAACTTTTATGGTTAGGCCAAAATAATGGCATATTTGAGAAGCCAACAACCCTGACCGAGCCAGTAGTAACATGTAGCCGTCAACCAAAGACAAGAAAGGAGGTCTCCCAGGGGCCAATCTCACAGGTGCTAGTAGGGGAGGATGAAGAAGAAGTGGCAGACCTCGTTGATAACGAGCAGCCCAGTACTAGTGGGGCTGCGGTCGATCTGAATCCAGAGGATGACGATCTAGAACCAACAGACCTGGCAGGGTCCCTGACTAATTTCGGGACGGCCCAAAACCAGGATCCTACTCTGCAGCAAGCCAGAGCAGATGTGCAGGTCGTGGATGGTACTACCATAAATGATGGGATGATGCCTACTAGTTTTCCCCACTTCATCATGAAAAAGGGTTTGTTGTACAGAGTCTCAAAAATAGGGGTTGATGTGGTGGAACAATTGTTGGTCCCCACCCGGTACCGGAAGACAGTACTGGATCTCGCTCATGGGCACATTCTGGGTGGACACCTGGGTATTGATAAAACCCGAGACCGGATCGTAAGGAGGTTTTACTGGCCAGGAATTCAGGCTGAAGTGGCTCGGCATTGTGGAGGGTGCCCGGAGTGCCAGTTAACTTCACAAGCTCCAGCAGCAAAGGTGACTGTTTTGGAGAGCCTGGCGTGCCCAAAGTAAAATGCCTCCCATTTAGGCCCATTTGGGATATGCATATATTTAGTACCATTGGATAGGAAACACTCTGAATTTTCCAAAACTGTTAACCATTTGTCTGTGGGTCAATCAGAACGCATTTGGCAGGCAAAACCTGAGGAATCTCTGTCCTGAAAAAGTCATTTTGACACATTGCTCATTTTGAGCCCTCTATCCAAAATGACCATATATAGGCATGTTAACGCAGTGCACGTCGCTTCCTTATGATGTCATCAACCACGAGACGTGTTTTACTCCATCTTGAATTTCGACCATTGATAAACAGCTTGGAACGAGAGACCACGTTATGAAAACTCTTCAGAGTGCGGCGTGCATGAGGGCGTAGCGCTGTGCCTTATTTATCGTTTTTAGCGTTCAGTTTATATTCGGCTGATTTATAATTGTACATATACGTAAAAAGGGTTCCTAAGGATACATTTAAAACTATGTTTGATTGTTTTTGGACAAGTTTATAGGTAACATTTGAGCGAGTTGGCGCGCGTTTCAAAAGAGTAATGGAGGCTGTCGTTTTGCATGAGACCAAATGGAGGATTTATGGATAAAAGGCGTTACTTTTTCTAACAAAAGAACCATGGATTGTCTTCAGTGGACACTTAAGAAGACCTCAGCAGAAGTTCTTCAACAGGTAATTACTTTGTTTTCGCTGTGAAATGTGTTATGTGTGTGCCATGATTGCTAATCGATACATGGCTATTGGAAAATATGTGAGGTGCTACCCTCAAACAAATGAATGTGCTGCTTTCGCCGTAAAGCCTTTTTGAAATCTGACAACGCTGTGATATTGCCTAGAAACAGAGCTTTTGATGAGTATGGAACACTTGTATATACCTGGATGTTTAATAATTAAATTTTCGGATTTTAAATCTGGCGCTACAGGTTTTAGCTGGTAGTGTCGGGATGATCCCGCTAGCGACCCACTGGTATTTGAGTCGTTAACAGCTCCCCGACCAGCTGTTAGAAGCCCATTAGTGCCACTCCCCATAATCGAAACACCTTTTGAGAGGATAGCAATGGATATAGTAGGCCCGCTACCCAAATCCGCCAGAGGGCACCAATACATTCTGGTCATTCTAGATTATGCCACTCGCTACCCAGAAGCCATTCCCCTTAGGACGATGGCTTCCAAAAATATTGCCAAGGAGTTAGTGCTCCTGTTCACCAGAGTAGGGGTTCCAAAGGAGATCCTTACTGACCAGGGAACCCCCTTTATGTCCCGCCTTATGGCCGACCTTTGTAAATTGTGGCAGGTGAAACAGTTGAGGACATCGATTTACCATCCTCAGACAGACGGGTTGGTTGAGAGATTCAACCGCACCCTGAAATCGATGCTCAGGAAGGTAATCGATAAGGATGGGAAAAACTGGGATTGCATGTTGCCGTATCTGATGTTTGCCATTAGAGAGGTTCCCCAAGCCTCTCTGGGGTTTTCCCCCTTTGAGTTGGTATATGGGAGGCACCCCCGGGGAATCTTAGACATCGCCCGGGAAACCTGGGAGCACCAATCCACCCCGTATACTAGTGTCATAGAGCACGTCACGGCAATGCAAGACAGGATAGCCACAGTCATGCCCATCGTCAGAGAGCACATGAGACAAGCACAAGAGCACCAGCGGCACACTTATAATCGGCAGGCTACCCTGAGGGAATTTCAACCGGGAGATAAGGTGTTAGTGCTGATCCCCACGGTAGAGTGCAAACTACTAGCCACATGGAAAGGACCATATGAAGTACTGGAGAAGATAGGAGAAGTGAATTATCGGATCCGACAGCCAGGTCGACGGCCCCAGGAACAGATCTACCACATAAACCTGTTAAAAGCATGGAGAGAGAGAGAAACACTAATGGTCACGTACCCCACACACACTCAGGAAACAGCCGAAGTAAATATCTCACCTACTTTGTCCCCAGCACAAGTACAGGAAGTAAAGACCCTGATCCAGAAAAACCGAGATGTGTTTTCAGAGGTACCCGGCCGAACTGAAGTTACGGCTCATGATATCGTCTCCCTACCAGGGAGAAAAGTGAACATGAGGCCATATCGGGTACCTGAGGCTCGAAAGGCGGCGATTAGAGCAGAGACAGAGAAAATGTTAGCAGTGGGAGTGATCGAAGAGTCACATAGTGAGTGGTCTAGCCCAATTGTGATGGTCTCCAAACCTGATGGGTCTTTGCGGTTCTGTAACGACTTTCGGAAGGTAAATGAGATCTCCAAGTTTGATGCCTACCCCATGCCCCGAGTAGATGATCTACTTGAGAAAATTGGTAAAGCTCGGTACATTACGACTCCTGGACCTAACCAAAGGGTACTGGCAAATTCCTCTGACCCCAGAGCCAAAGAAAAGACAGCCTTTGCAACCCCTGACGGTTTGTTTCAATACACTGTTATGCCATTCGGCTTACACGGGCCCCAGCCACCTTTCAACGGCTAATGGACAAGGTCCTGAAACCGCACCAAGCGTACGCCGCAGCCTATCTAGATGATGTGGGGATCTACAGCCCAGATTGGGAATCCCACTTACCCCGGGTACAGGCAGTATTAGATTCCCTTAGAAAGGCAGGGCTCACAGCGAACCCTGCCAAGTGTTACGTGGGGTTAGAGGAAACAGAGTATCTGGGATACACCGTGGGAAGAGGGTTAATCAAACCCCAACGTAAGAAGGTGGAGGCAATCAGAGAATGGCCAAAACCAGTGAATAAGAAGCAGGTTCGAGCCTTCCTAGGGTTGACCGGTTACTACCGGAAGTTCATCCCAAATTATGCCACAGTGGCCGCCCCACTCACCGACATGACTAGAGCCAGAGGGCCAAACATGGTCCAATGGGATGAAGTGGCCACCAAAGCATTTAAAACATTACAGGAGGCTCTCTGCTGTAATCCAGTGTTGGTGGTACCAGACTTTGATAGAGAGTTCGTGGTTCAGACGGATGCCTCAGAGGTCGGCTTAGGAGCAGTGCTATCCCAAGAGGTAGAAGGGGTGGAACACCCCATCCTGTTTTTAAGTAGGAAGCTGGAACCACGGGAGACCAACTACTCAGTCGTTGAGAAAGAGGCTCTGGCAGTAAAGTGGGCTTTAGAAAGCCTGAAATACTACCTGCTAGGGCGCCACTTCACCCTCATCAGTGACCATGCCCCACTCACCTGGATGCATAGGGCTAAAGAGAAGAATGCTCGGGTGATGCGGTGGTTTTTGAGTCTCCAACCATTCCACTTTGACTTAAAACACAGAGCAGGGAAGGAAATGGGAAATGTGGATGGGTTATCCCGCATGCACGCATATTTTGCTGCGGTAGCCCGACCTAGGGGGTCGGATCTAGGGGGGGAGATGTGTGGCAAAGAAGGGGGTCGAGTTATAAATGGCAGATATGTGAGAGCAGAACTAATAAATGGGCTCTGCCCTATCACTAAAATGGCAACCCTGATCAGAACTACAGACCACAAAATGGCTGATCGCCAAAACTACAATTCCCAGAAGCAAGGGGAACCCTCAGAAGGTGGGGCCAACCCACATATAAGAGGTCAAGACAAACCAGGAAGAGAGAGAGAGAGTGCTGGAAGGATCTATGAAGCTTAGAGGTAGAAACAAGATATCGGCTGGATTTACCGTGTATGAACTGGACTGTTTTGGACTTACCTGTTGGCGTTTGGACCTGGACCGACTGAGAACCTGATTAGTGTACCGAACCCTGCTATCCTTGACCTTGCCAGCGGCCTGGGTGCACCAGAACGGAGAAACAAGCACACAGGTACTGTCTTATTCTAAATAACTCTCAGTTTGGTGTGACTTTGGTGACTGTTTCCCACTTAAATTGTTACAAACTCCTAACCTTGAAGAGGTTTGTCACAGTACATATATACCCCAACCAGAAGCCATGGATTACAGGCAAAATCCGCACGGATCTAAAGGGTAGATCTGCCACTTTCAAGGCGCGGGTCTCTAACCCGGACGCTTATTTGAAATCCCGCTATGCCCTCCGACGAACCATCAAACAGTCAAAGCGTCAATACAAGACTAAGATCGAATCGTACTACACCGACTCTGACACTCGTCGGATGTGGCAGGGCTTGCAAACTATGACGTACTACAAAGGGAAGCACAGCCACAAGCTGCCCAGTGACACAAGCCTACCAGACGAGCTAAATGACTTCTATGCGCGCTGCTTCGAGGCATGCAATACTGAAGCATGCATGAGAGCACCAGCTGTTCCGGACGACTATGTGATCACACTCTCCATAGCCAATGTGAGTAAGACCTTTAAACAGGTCAACATTCATAAGGCCGCAGGGCCAGACGGATTACCAGGACGTGTACTCCGAGCATGCGCTGACCAACTGTCCAGAGGAAGTCTCAGTAGTATTGAGTAATATGCTGTTTAAAGTGTTGTAGGTCTTTTTATTTGACCTTTATTTTGCTACATAAAGGTCTACTTACTCTGCTGGCGTCTCGACCCAGATTATACCCTCATTTGCAATGCAAGCCCGGGCGGCATTGTGTATTGGCTCATTGTCTGCATTTGGAGAAGAAAAAATACATTTAGCCGAACAGCCAACATTAGGTACAACACTAGAACTATACATGAAAATAGGCCTAAACATAACAAAATATTGCTATAATCATACCTTGAAAGAAACGATGTGGTCCCAGAAACACCTCTCTGACATATGGTCCAGCATGTCTCTTGATGATTTCTTCCTCAAAGAAATCTTGACCCATGATACCTGAAAAAGGAGGCAAAAGTGAATTATTGTGGAACACGTAGCAGTCCGTGAGGTGTAGGCTACAATATTTGATGGAACCTTTTGCTTTGTAAATAGCTAAACTTACCATCAAAAATCAAATATGGGCCTGGTCCCTGGCGAGAAATTGATCCCCACACATGGAGTTTGAGAGGATTTTTGGGACTCGACTTGCTTGAGCTTCTTTCTTTTTTTATGTAGCAAGGTTGAGCAAATTGCTCAACGGCCACAGTTGATTGGTCTGTGAAGATGACGTCATTGAATGTCTCGCCAGCACTGATCCATGCATAGGCCTGCACCACGCGAAGTTCTTTGTTTGTCATACGAATCTTTGGGTCGAAACTAGAGAACAGTACAAAACAAGAGAGCACGCGGTTAATGTGCTGAAAAAGAATCTTAAATAATATATACATATATATAAATAACATGTCTTACCGAGCCGTTCCATAAGCCCACTCAAGTTTTTTCAGCTGTCTTCTGACTATGTTTAGGGCGTTTTTGCCGTGCTGTGCTTCCAGCAGATTGCAGATGGCCTTTGTCGATCGCGTATCATCTTCGTCCATCAGTGGGTCGATGGCTTGAATAGTCTCGCTGGAAATGGAATACAATGTAATAACGTGCAGCAGACAGTAAAGACCAGCAGTCGATTTATTGAAGCATTATTAGGCCTACTTTGCAGTATTGTAGCCTACTGTACCTGATCATTTTCCTGGGCCTTCGCGTTCGGCGTAGCACAGGCATCTGAAAATAGTGTTTGCGAATAGCACTGTCTGTGACCAAAATCCCCAAGTCTACCAGTCTTATTGAAATGTCTCCAGTAGATTTTCCGTTCCTCCTGAAAGCCCTAATCTGCTCACTTAAAACGAATAGAGATCCTGGTCACGGTGCTCCAGTATGTTGTTACAGGATAATCAAAGTGAGGACAATCGGCGATCTGCTGTGTACTTATGGTCTGTTGTAACCTGGAGACGCCTTTCCAGGACTCCTCACCCCGCCCCAAACTCCACCCTTAACACAATTACCATTCACCCTTGATGGGCTCTCAGCAGGACAATAGACTTTTGTCGAGTTTAGGAACTTTAAATGTACAGTATTAATGAAGCTCCATTTCTAACAATCTATCACAACTAAAAAAAGGTTTTAAAGTCTCTAGTACAGCCAATATTAAAAACAGTCAAATGAATTCATGAATTAAATGGCCTGTAAAATGTATCAAGGGTTCCTTTGTTATTTAGTTCTAGAACTAAAATGCTTGACTGTATTTAAAGACATGGATGATAGTATATAGTCTGTATATAGTCTCCACATTGTACCGGTACCCCCTGTATATAGCCTCCACATTGACTCTGTACCGGTACCCCCTGTATATAGCCTCCACATTGACTCTGTACCGGTACCCCCTGTATATAGCCTCCACATTGACTCTGTACCGGTACCCCCTGTATATAGCCTCCACATTGACTCTGTACCGGTACCCCCTGTATATAGCCTCCACATTGACTCTGTACCGGTACCCCCTGTATATAGCCTCCACATTGACTCTGTACCGGTACCCTGTGTATATAGCCTCCACATTGACTCTGTACCGGTACCCTGTGTATATAGCCTCCTAGTCGACTCTGTACCGGTACCCCGTGTATATAGCCTCCACATTGACTCTGTACCAGTACCCCTTGTATATAGCTTGCACATTGACTCTGTACCGGTACCCCGTGTATATAGTCTCCACATTGTACCGGTACCCCCTGTATATAGCCTCCACATTGACTCTGTACCGGTACCCCGTGTATATAGCTTCCACATTGACTCTGTACCGGTACCCCGTGTATATAGCCTCCACATTGACTCTGTACCGGTACCCTGTGTATATAGCCTCCACATTGACTCTGTACCGGTACCCTGTGTATATAGCCTCCACGTTGACTCTGTACCGGTACCCCGTGTATATAGCCTCCACATTGACTCTGTACCAGTACCCCTTGTATATAGCTTGCACATTGACTCTGTACCGGTACCCCGTGTATATAGCTTCCACATTGACTCTGTACCAGTACCCCGTGTATATAGCCTCCACATTGTACCGGTACCCCCTGTATATAGCCTCCACATTGACTCTGTACCGGTACCCCCTGTATATAGCCTCCACGTTGACTCTGTACGGTACCCTGTGTATATAGCTTCCACATTGACTCTGTACCAGTACCCGTGTATATAGCCTCCACATTGACTCTGTACTGTACCCGTGTATATAGCCTCCACATTGACTCTGTACTGGTACCTGTGTATATAGCCTCCACATTGACTCTGTACCGGTACCCCTGTATATATTCTCCACATTGACTCTGTACCGGTACCCCCTGTATATAGCCTCCACATTGACTCTGTACCGGTACCCCCTGTATATAGCCTCCACATTGTACCGGTACCCCCTGTATATAGCCTCCACATTGACTCTGTACCGGTACCCTGTGTATATAGCCTCCACATTGACTCTGTACCAGTACCCCTTGTATATAGCCTCCACGTTGACTCTGTACCGGTACCCCGTGTATATAGCTTCCACATTGACTCTGTACCAGTACCCCGTGTATATAGCCTCCACATTGACTCTGTACCGGTACCCCCTGTATATAGCCTCCACATTGACTCTGTACCGGTACCCTGTGTATATAGCCTCCACATTGACTCTGTACCAGTACCCCTTGTATATAGCCTCCACGTTGACTCTGTACGGTACCCGTGTATATAGCTTCCACATTGACTCTGTACCAGTACCCCGTGTATATAGCCTCCACATTGACTCTGTACCGGTACCCCCTGTATATAGCCTCCACATTGACTCTGTACCAGTACCCCCTGTATATAGCCTCCACATTGTACCGGTACCCCCTGTATATAGCCTCCACATTGTACCGGTACCCCGTGTATATAGCCTCCACATTGTACCGGTACCCCGTGTATATAGCCTCGCTACTGTTGACTTTATACCCCTTTTCTAGACCCAATTTTGTGATATCCAATTGGTAGTTGCAGTCTTCTCCCATTGCTGCAAGGGCCAATTGTGCCAACGCTGGGCCAATTGTGTACCGCCACATGGGTCTCCCGGTCGCGTCCGGCTGCGACACAGCCTGGGATCGAACCAGGGTCTGTAGTGACGCCTTAGACCGCTGGCCCACACAGGAGGCCCCAGTAAATACTTTCTTAACACTTATTTTTCTCCAAACTGCATTGTTGGTTAAGGGCCTGTAAGTAAGTATTTCACTGTAAGGTCTACACCTGTTGTATTCGGCGCAGGTGACGAATACAATTTGATTCTGATTAATGTTGATACTTTGTTAGACTGTTAAACCCATGTTACCCTGTATCTTGGGTCTTTTCCTAGGAGTTCTCAGAGGAAGACTACCTGGCAATAGTCAACGGCTGGACAGACAAACTAAAACGCTGCCACACTGGGGACCAACGCTGGGGCCTATTCCATGCAACAAGGACCTGAGAGAGATGGAGAGAGAGGAGAGAAAGAGAAATAAGGATCCCTTCAGGAGGGAGGGTTCAGTGCCTGGTCCCAGCTACACTGCTAACAGATCAACTAGAGGAGCTTACTAGACACCAGTACACTCTAATCTGAGATGACATACCTTGTGGCACGTACAGATTGTGAAGTATTTGAAAAAATGCTCGTTATCCAGGGAGCAGTCTAACTGGTGTCTTTGGTTTGAGAGGCAAAACTGATATTCTTTACCATACTATTGTTTTGTTTTCAAATGTGAACGTGCATCATTTCCCAGTCTGTACTATCAACATACCATAGTTTGATAAGATTTACAAATAAATGTTGAAAACACTCTGTTGCCCTGGCTTGAATTAGTTTCTGTCTGTCCTTGTTGCTGTCTCTGCCTCATTGTTCTGCCTACATGGCAAAAATACCTCTGTATTTACTTGTATTTACTAGGTCTGCCACTAGGCAGTAGTAAAAGAGGTAGGCTAAGATTCAAATCTAATATGCGGTACATTTAATAGCAGGAATCTATTGTGAATTATTAGGGCCTGTTACGTTATATTGTGTTCTCAACTTCTCAAGGTATCACCATGGTCACCATGTCACCATGGTCACCATTATCACCATGTCACCATCCACCATATGATTCTGCATTTTGCATCAAATCAAATAAAATGTTGTATTTGTCACATGCGCCGAATACAACAGGTGTAGACCTTACAGTGAAATGCTGAATACAACAGGTGTAGACCTTACAGTGAAATGCTGAATACAACAGGTGTAGACCTTACAGTGAAATGCTGATACAACAGGTGTAGACCTTACAGTGAAATGCTATGATGCTGAATGTTCTGTATTGTGAAAGTTGAAAATGTCTTGAAAACTTGATTGCTGACATGCAAAACATTTTGGGACTAAAAAGGGCTCCTTAACAGCTTCTTCCCCCAAGCCATAAGACTGCTGAACAATGAATCAAATGGCCACCCGGACTATTTACATTGACCCCCCTTTGTTTTTCCACTGCTGCTACTACAGTATCTGTTTATCATCTATGCATAGTCCCTTTACCACCACCTACATATACAAATTACCCTAACTATCCTGCACCCCCTGCACATTGACTCAGTACCGGTACCCCCTGTATATATGGAGATTCCCTAACTATCCTGCACCCCCTGCACATTGACTCAGTACCGGTACCCCCTGTATATATGGAGATTCCCTAACTATCCTGCACCCCCTGCACATTGACTCAGTACCGTACCCCTGTATATATGGAGATTCCTAACTATCCTGCATCCCCTGCACATTGACTCAGTACCGTACCCCCTGTATATATGGAGATTCCCTAACTATCCTGCACCCCTGCACATTGACTCAGTACCGGTACCCCCTGTATATATGGAGATTCCCTAACTATCCTGCACCCCCTGCACATTGACTCAGTACCGGTACCCCCTGTATATATGGAGATTCCCTAACTATCCTGCACCCCTGCACATTGACTCAGTACCGTACCCCTGTATATATGGAGATTCCCTAACTATCCTGCACCCCCTGCACATTGACTCAGTACAGTACCCCCTGTATATATGGAGATTCCCTAACTATCCTGCACCCCTGCACATTGACTCAGTACCGGTACCCCCTGTATATATGGAGATTCCCTAACTATCCTGCACCCCTGCACATTGACTCAGTACCGGTACCCCCTGTATATATGGAGATTCCATAACTAACCTGCACCCCTGCACATTGACTCAGTACCGTACCCCCTGTATATATGGAGATTCCCTAACTATCCTGCACCCCCTGCACATTGACTCAGTACCGGTACCCCCTGTATATATGGAGATTCCCTAACTATCCTGCACCCCCTGCACATTGACTCAGTACCGGTACCCCCTGTATATATGGAGATTCCCTAACTAACCTGCACCCCCTGCACATTGACTCAGTACCGGTACCCCCTGTATATATGGAGATTCCCTAACTATCCTGCACCCCCTGCACATTGACTCAGTACCGGTACCCCCTGTATATATGGAGATTCCCTAACTATCCTGCACCCCTGCACATTGACTCAGTACCGGTACCCCATGTATATATGGAGATTCCATAACTAACCTGCACCCCCTGCACATTGACTCAGTACAGTACCCCTGTATATATGGAGATTCCTTAACTATCCTGCACCCCCTGCACATTGACTCAGTACCGGTACCCCTGTATATATGGAGATTCCCTAACTAACCTGCACCCCTGCACATTGACTCAGTACCGGTACCCTGTATATATGGAGATTCCCTAACTATCCTGCACCCCCTGCACATTGACTCAGTACCGGTACCCCCTGTATATATGGAGATTCCCTAACTATCCTGCACCCCCTGCACATTGACTCAGTACCGGTACCCCCTGTATATATGGAGATTCCATAACTAACCTGCACCCCCTGCACATTGACTCAGTACCGTACCCCTGTATATATGGAGATTCCCTAACTATCCTGCACCCTGCACATTGACTCAGTACCGGTACCCCTGTATATATGGAGATTCCATAACTATCCTGCACCCCTGCACATTGACTCAGTACCGGTACCCCTGTATATATGGAGATTCCCTAACTAACCTGCACCCCTGCACATTGACTCAGTACCGGTACCCCCTGTATATATGGAGTTTCCCTAACTAACCTGCACCCCCTGCACATTGACTCAGTACCGGTACCCCCTGTATATATGGAGTTTCCGGCGCCGACAGAGATGGCTACATTCGCATTAACATCTGCTGACCATGTGTATGTGACAAATACATTTTGATTTGATTTATAGCCTCCTTATTGTTAATTTATTGTGTTACTTTTTATTTATTTATTTTAACTTTATTTAGTAAATATTTCCTAAACTGCATTGTTGGTTAAGGGCTTGTACGTAAGCATTTCACGGTAAGGTCTACACCGGCGCATGTGACAAAATAAAAAAGTGATTTGATTTGTATCATCGAAGACAGTTTTGGGGTGGAGTTTTCCTTTAACTAGGAAAAAGAACCTACCCAACCCTGCCTATGTGGGGTGGCAGGTAGCCTAGTGGTTAGAGCGTTGGACTAGTAGCCGGAAGGTTGCAAGATTGGATCCCCGAGCTGACAAGGTAAAAATCTGTCGTTCTGCCCCTGAACAAGGCAGTTAACCCACTGTTACTAGGCCGTCATTGAAAATAAGAATTTGTTCTTGACTGACTTGCCTAGTTAAATAAAGGTAAAATAAAATGAAGTACACTACCTCTGACCAGAGCCTTATAGGGAATAGGGTCCCTTTTGGGATACAACTTCTATCATCTCTCCTTTCTGTCTGTTCCTGTTCCATCCTACTCAGCATCACAATAGGCCAGCTAACGGTCAGGCGTGCTGTTCTTTTCCCCATGCTGTTTCCCAATAGGCCAGGTAATGGCCAGATAATCAGTTTGCTAATGTGTCTTGGTTAGGTTCATTCATACACCCCCTTCCTACCCTATCTCCTTCACAGGGCCATTCTCACCTTCTCCCAACCCTGGTAACTCCTGAGGTCTCATTGGCCATGTAACCCCCAGGACCAATCACCGGCTGGGGAAACACCCCCACCCCGCTCTATCCTGAATCAACCAAGCCCCCCCACCCCACACACCTATACAGACATCTATGATAAATGACATAGCAGAAGAGTGGGTCCTGCTGCTGGACCCGGTGAGGAGGACTCTCATTATTACTTCTGTTTGATGGTAAAGTGCTTTGTCATTTGTTTGGTGGTTGTTCTTCCTCCTAGATCTGTGTTGAAGCTAGTAAAACATGTATCTTACTGTACATGATAAATGGCTGATGTAAACACGTTAGTCCTAAACTTAAAACCATCCTCAATGGAGAATCTCTATATGCTTAATGTGGGTCTGGGATAAAGCCACAAAGAATGATTCCACACGTGTTGTTTACAGAACGGAGACACTGTACATCATTTTTTTTAAAGGTGTACCTCACATTTTGACCTTTGAACTTGTGTCTTTCTCGTTCCAGCAGCCATTACAGAGAAACTGACAAAATGTCCTCCAGGTCCTTCTTCCAAGAAGAGGATTTCCTCTGTCCCGTGTGTTTTGATATCTTCAGGGATCCTGTGGTTCTCCCTTGCAGCCACAGTGCCTGTAAGACCTGCATGGAGGAATACTGGAAGCATAAAGATGACCGGGAGTGTCCAGTCTGCAGGAAGAGATCCTCCATGCCTTTCCCAGCGGTCAGCCTCACTCTGAAGAGGCTGTGTGAGGGATTCCTACAGGTGGGAGCTCTACCTATGACAATCAATGTGCCCCAATTGGGACCTTATTCCCTTATTCAGTGCACTACATTTGACCAGGCCCATAGGGCTGTGTAGGTATGTTTTTTTTATTTATTGTCATATCAATCCTACAGGAGAGAAGCTCCAGAGATGCCGAGCCTGGGTCTGAGAGGCTCTGTGGTCAACACAAAGAGAAACTCAAGCTCTTCTGTCTGGAGGATGAACAGCCTGTCTGTTTGGTGTGTCGCGACTCAAGACGACACACAGGACACAAGTTCTGTCCCGTAGATGAAGTTATCCAGGACCAGCAGGTAGGACAAAACATAGGGCTCTCGTCAATCCGTAGCACCGAGGATCCACTCTGTAGTGCAATGGACAATTAAAGCCAATGTTCCCGCAGTCACGGAGACTGCATTCACGGTAAATGCTGCATATATCATGACGGCGCAATCTGAAATTCTTTTCACATTTTAACGCAGATTTTACGCGATACTTCAGACAGTTATGTTTTACTGTGTACGAAGAGCCATTCACGTGTTTGTCTGATTCCAGGAGAGAGTAAAGGCTGAACTTCTTGAAGGAGAAGCTGAGACTTTACACTGAAGCCAAAATAACTTGTGGTCAAACAGAAAAATGCATCATGGTAATTATACAAGATGCCCTTGGGATGCAGTGTTAGTCTTTAAACAGTCTTTCTGTTCATTTGGAGGTTAATAATTGATACTCATAGATATTTGGTGGGTGGGTTTCCAGACACAGGCCGCAGAGACACACAAGGAAATCAAGAAAGAGTTTCAACATCTTCATCAGCTTCTCGTAAAGGAAGAGGAGGCCAGGATAAACGTTCTGATGGAGGAAGAGAAGGAGAAGACTAGGATGGTAAAGGAGAAGACTAAAGAGATTAGCAAAATAATCTCAACTCTTTCAGACAAGATCCAAGCTGTAGAGGAGAATCTAGAGGGTGACCATGTTACCTTTCTGCAGAGATACAAGGCAATTCTACACAAGGCCAGGTAAATGAGCTGCCTCCTGTCTCTCCTCTTCTCTCATCTCCTCTCTTCTTCTCTCTTCTTGTCTTCTCCTCTCGTCTCCTCTCTTCTTCTCTCGTCTCCTCTCTTCTTCTCTCCTCTTGTCTTCTCTTCTTCTCTCGTCTCCTCTCTTCTTCTCGTTGGGCTATTTCTCCCCCCTCTCTATTTCTCCCCCTCTCTATTTCTCCCCCCTCTCTATTTCTCTCCTCTCTATTTCTCCCCCCTCTCTATTTCTCCCCCTCTATTTCTCCCCCTCATTTCTCTCCTCTCTATTTCTCCCCTCTCTATTTCTCCCCTCTCTATTTCTCCCCTCTCTATTTCTCCCCCTCTCTATTTCTCTCCCTCTCTATTTCTCCCCTCTCTATTTCTCTCCTCTCTATTTCTCCCCTCTCTATTTCTCTCCCCTCTCTATTTCTCCCCCCTCTCTATTTCTCTCCTCTCTATTTCTCTCCTCTCTATTCCCCCTCTCTATTTCTCCCCTCTCTATTTCTCTCCTCTCTATTTCTCCCCTCTCTATTTCTCTCCTCTCTATTTCTCTCCTCTCTATTTCTCTCCCTCTCTATTTCTCCCCTCTCTATTTCTCCCCCTTTCTATTTCTCCCCCTCGCTATTTCTCTCCTCTATATTTCTCCCCTCTCTATTTCTCCCCTCTCTATTTCTCCCCCTCTCTATTTCTCTCTCATTTCTCCCCTCTCTCTATTTCTCTCCTCTCTATTTCTCTCCCCTCTCTATTTCTCTCCTCTCTATTTCTCCCCCTCTCTATTTCTCTCCTCTCTATATCTCCCTCTCTATTTCTCCCCTCTCTATTTCTCTCCTCTCTATTTCTCCCCTCTCTATTTCTCTCCTCTCTATATCTCCCTCTCTATTTCTCCCCTCTCTATTTCTCTCCTCTGTATTTCTCTCCTCTCTATTTCTCCCCCCTCTCTATTTCTCCCCTCTCTATTTCTCCCCCTCTCTATTTCTCTCCTTTCTATTTCTCCCCCTCTCTATTTCTCTCCCTCTCTGTATCTCCCTCTCTATTTCTCCCCCTCTCTATTTCTCTCCTCTCTATTTCTCCCCCTCTCTATATCTCCCCTCTCTATTTCTCCCCTCTTTTTCTCTCCTCTCTATTTCTCCCCCCTCTCTATTTCTCTCCTCTCTATATCTCCCCTCTCTATTTATCCCCCCTCTCTATTTCTCTCCTCTCTATTTCTCTCCTCTCTATTTCTCCCCCCTCTCTATTTCTCTCCTCTCTATATCTCCCCTCTCTATTTCTCTCCTCTCTATTTCTCTCCTCTCTATTTCTCCCCCCTCTCTATTTCTCTCCTCTCTATATCTCCCCTCTCTATTTCTCCCCTCTCTCTATTTCTCTTCTCTCTATTTCTCTCCTCTCTATTTCTCCCCTCTCTATTTCTCTCTCTCTATTTCTCCCCTCTCTATTTCTCCCCTCTCTATACCCCCTCTCTATTTCTCCCCTCTCTATATCTCCCTCTCTATTTCTCCCCTCTCTATTTCTCTCCTCTCTATTTCTCCCCCTCTCTATTTCTCCCCCTCTCTATTTCTCTCCTCTCTATTTCTCCCCCCTCTCTATTTCTCCCCTCTATTTCTCCCCCTCTCTATATCTCCCTCTCTATTTCTCCCTCCTCTCTATTTCTCCCCCCTCTCTATTTCTCTCCTCTCTATATCTCCCCTCTCTATTTCTCCCCCCTCTCTATTTCTCTCCTCTCTATTTCTCTCCTCTCTATTTCTCCCCCCTCTCTATTTCTCTCCTCTCTATTTCTCTCCTCTCTATTTCTCCCCCCTCTCTATTTCTCTCCTCTCTATTTCTCTCCCTCTCTATTCCCCCTCTCTATTTCTCTCCTCTCTATTTCTCCCCCTCTCTATTTCTCCCCCCTCTCTATTTCTCTCCTCTATTTCTCCCCCCTCTCTATTTCTCTCCTCTATTTCTCCCCCCTCTCTATTTCTCCCCCTCTCTATTTCTCTCTCCTCTGGTAGTCTTAAATAAATCTACTTTAAAACAAAAGTCTACACCTCACGCACATGGTTATGGGCTTAAAAAACAAGACACCTGTACCATGTCAGATATACAGTTGAAATGTATTACATTTTGAGTTTGCCTCCCAATATTACACTTTATTTACATCCCGGAAGACTGAAATTTAACCAAACCGTTTGACATAGAAACGACACATTTTCTGCAGGTTATTAAAAAATAATGTTGATTAATTATGAAATTATGAAAAACATTAATAGCATTTCACTCATGAGGCCACAAGGTCATTGACTGCAGGAAATGGCTGCGGCCGTGGCCTTTTCTATAAGTATTTCCCCCACGTTAAATAAATTGGACCGTATTGTAGCATATTATGAGATGATAGTAAAGCATGGTCAAATGTGCTAATGACAAGTCTTGTAATGTATTATAACTGTCTCCCAATGCAATTATAGACCTCTATAGCTGTTAAGTTAAAGTTTTTCTAAGCAAAGATGTCTGTTTCAAATTGGGTCATTCTGTATTATCTAATCTAATCCCACCAGATGTGTTCTAAACTCACCTTGGCATCAGGTGAGCTGGTCAACTGACAGGGGAGGTACTGTCATAGGAACAGCTCCCCGGCCCGGACACTCAGCCCGTCCCCGACACGCTGGAACTTCCCAGGAGAGGAGAAACATGCATGGCAGTTTACCTTTAGTGTTCGTTACGTTTAAACACAAGAGAAACCCTCACGCTGCTTTTGCTAGTGTCACTTATTTTTTATTCAAGCTTACGTGTCGGCCTTCGTCACAACTTTTGTGAACGCTTGTAAATTTGCACCCATTAGTAGACATTGTTCCACCAACATCCGTTCATTACATCAAAAATCTCAGACGTGCGAGTGCTTTTTTAGATTTGTGCACATAACGTTTACCTTTAATGTACACTACGTATATGTACAGATTTTACCAAGATCTCAATCTGCCACGGCAGCCTCACGGTGAGGAAAATACCAAAACAAGGCTTTCTTTTCATGTGAATAATTTGAAATGTTTTCAATCCCACCTGTGTCAGGTGAACAGGTTGGCTGCTGCTGGGGGAAGCCGGTGTAGCTTTAGATTTGGGTTTGGGTGTGGCTTTACCTGCTCCCCTCACTGGGTTTGGGTGTGGCTTTACCTGCTCCCCTCACTGGGTTTGGGTGTGGCTTTACCTGCTCCCCTCACTGGGTTTGGGTGTGGCTTTACCTGCTCCACTCACTGGGTTTGGGTGTGGCTTTACCTGCTCCCTCACTGGGTTTGGGTGTGGCTTTACCTGCTCCCCTCACTGGGTTTGGGTGTGGCTTTACCTGCTCCCCTCACTGGGTTTGGGTGTGGCTTTACCTGCTCCCCTCACTGGGTTTGGGTGTGGCTTTACCTGCTCCCCTCACTGGGTTTGGGTGTGGCTTTACCTGCTCCCTCACTGGGTTTGGGTGTGGCTTTACCTGCTCCCCTCACTGGGTTTGGGTGTGGCTTTACCTGCTCCCCTCACTGGGTTTGGGTGTGGCTTTACCTGCTCCCCTCACTGGGTTTGGGTGTGGCTTTACCTGCTCCCCTCACTGGGTTTGGGTGTGGCTTTACCTGCTCCCCTCACTGGGTTTGGGTGTGGCTTTACCTGCTCCCCTCACTGGGTTTGGGTGTGGCTTTACCTGCTCCCCTCACTGGGTTTGGGTGTGACTTTACCTGCTCCCTCACTGGGTTTGGGTGTGGCTTTACCTGCTCCCCTCACTGGGTTTGGGTGTGGCTTTACCTGCTCCCCTCACTGGGTTTGGGTGTGGCTTTACCTGCTCCCCTCACTGGGTTTGGGTGTGGCTTTACCTGCTCCCCTCACTGGGTTTGGGCTTACTGGGTTTCGGCCTACGGGCCTGGTGGGCTGGTCCGTCCCTCCTGCTCATCCTGCTGGCACTGTCCTGCAGAGCAAGTATCCAATAGTGAATTTGTATTCTTTGAAGTACACATAACCATAGTCACAAGCACAGTATGCTTCAGGTCAATGCAACAAATAAGAGCATGAAGAGTCTACTGTTGATTTGCTATTGGTAACCATACTCGGGCAATAACAGGAATATCCTGCAAGGAATTTACTATACAGACAGACAGCATGAGGTGAAACCAAATGAAATGTAACTAACTCAAGAAATGCCATCAAAGTTCACAGCAACTCACTAGCCCACTGTACGTTCAGGAATGCACATTATCCACAGCCACACAGAGAGGAAATAAAGTCACTTACCAAACTCCAGGTTTAACCCACAGATGAGGAGAGCCCCCAATAACACCAGCCTCCACTTCTCCCCTGAGCCGTTTACTGCCACCACGGCTCCTGTGATGTACAGACCAATGAACCCACCGACTGACTGACCGCAGGATTAACAGTTCACAAGGTTCACAACCGCACTACAACAGGGAACGCAACACGGATTGAAAGATGGGGGTTGAGAGAGAAGGAGAGAGGGAAGGAAGGAAGGAAGGAAGGAAGGAAGGAAGGAAGGAAGGAAGGAAGGAAGGAAGGAAGGAAGGAAGGAAGGAAGGAAGGAAGGAAGGAAGGAAGGAAGGAAGGAAGGAAGGAAGGAAGGAAGGAAGGAAGGAGAAGGAGGTTGGGTGCGTGAAATGCGAAGTGAGTGGTCAGCTGTTTAGGCAAATCACACACATTCCTCTACTGTCGACCAAAAGAGAATGGAAATGAGAAAGAGAAAGAGAGAGGGAGAAGTAGAGAGGCAGAGAGAGAGGGAGGAGAGAGGGAGAGGGAGAGAGAGAGAGGAGCAGAGAGAGAGGGAGAACTAGAGGCAGAGAGAGAGGGGGGAGAAGTAGAGGGGGAGAGAGAGGGAGGAGAGAGGGAGAAGTAGAGAGGGAGAGAGGTAGGGAGACAGAGAGGCAGATAGAAGGAGAAAGCAAGGGAGAGAGGGAGAGAGATAGAAAGAGAGAGATAGAGAGAAATATATATAGGGAGAGAGACACACAGACCTACAAAGAATTAGAAACAAATCCCATATCTATTGGGTGAAATACCACAGTGTACCATCACAGCAGCAAGATGTGTGACCTGTTGCCACAAGAAAAGGGCAACCAGTGAAGAACAAACACCATTGTAAATACAACCCATATTTATGTTGATTTATTTTCCCTTCTGTGTTTTAACTGTTCGCACATAATATGACATTTAAAATGTCTTTATTCTTTTTGAACTTGTGTAATGTTTACTGTTAATGTTTTTATTGTTTATTTCACTTTTGTTTATTGTCTAGTTCAGTGGTTCCCAAACTTTTTATAGGTCCCGTACCCCTTCAAACATTCAACCTCCAGCTGCATACCCCCTCCAGCACCAGGGTCAGCGCACTCTCAAATGTTGTTTTATTGCCATCATTGTAAGCCTGCCACACACACACACACTATACGATATATTTATTAAACATAAGAATGAGTGTAAATTTTTGTCACAACCCGGCTCGTGGTTGCAAAGGGCATCAGTGTTTTAACAGCGCTATTTGCCATGGCAGGATACTCTGAGCGCAGCCTAATCCAGAAATCTGTCAGTGGCTTCTGATTAAATTAAATTTTCACAGAACCGCTTGTTGCATTTTCGATGACGCTCTCGTGTTCAGATATCGATAAGTGGACTGGAGGCAGGGCACGAAAGGGAATAATGAATCCAGTTGTTTGTGTCATCCGTTTCGGGGAAAGTACCTGCGTAATTGCGCACCCAACTCACTCAGGAGCTTGGCTATATCACATTTGACATTGTCCGTAATCTTGAGTTCATTTGCACACATAAAAAAATCATACAATGATGGAAAGACCTGTGTGTTGTCCTTCTTAAGGCAGCCAGAGAAGAGCTCCAACGTCTTAATCATAGCCTCAATTTTGGCCCGCACATTGAATATATTTGTGTAGAGTCCCTGTAATCCTAGATTCAGATCATTCAGGCGAGGAAAAACATTACCCAGATTTTATTTTATAATTTTTTTATTTTACCTTTATTTACAGTTTTTTCTCATTGAGATACCATCTCTTTTCCAAGAGAGACCTGGTCCAATAGCAGCAGGGGGAACAACGTTTCAGACAAAACAACTTACATACACTAATACTACATTAAACACAACTATAAACACACATACAGTACAACAAAAACATTTTATGTTAAAAAGACGAAAGTCGACTAAAAACAGCAGTCCTAAAGACAATTACACTCTTCTATGATATATACATCGACCAAGTGTCGATCGATCAAACTCCACCAACGAAACGAGATCAATAGGACAGTCGTGTGAGAAACTCGTCATCATGCAAGCGGTCAGACGTGAAAATGATGGTCAGTAAAGAAAACTTTAAACTCGTCTCTCAATTCAAAAAAATGTGTCAATACTTTGGACCTTGATAACCAGCGCACTTCTGTATGTTGTAAAATCGTTACATGGTCGCTGCCCATATCATTGCATTGAGCAGAAAATACACGAGAGTTCAGGGGCCTGGCTTTAATTAACAAAGTTAACCATTTTCTCTGTAGTGTCCAAAACGTCTTTCAAGCTGTCTGACGCCGGGAGCAACTGCTTGCACATGCGTTACCACTGAACTATGTCTCCCTGACATGGCTTCTGCCCCATCAGTAGAGATACCAATACATCTTGACCATCAAAGTCCATTTGATGTCACAAAGCTGTCCAGTGCATTAAAAATATCCTCTCCTGTTGTCCTAGTTTCCAGTGGTTTGCAGAAGAGGATGTCTTCCTTAATTGACCCCCATAAACGGACATATACCAGGAGCACTAGCGGTTCTGGGGGGTCAGTGCCCCTGTGACAACAATTTTGGACCCCTTTGTGGCCCCCCTAAATGTGGAGTATGAAATTATTTTTGCATAACTAATTTTTGCTATCGTTATTTTTTTACATCTGTTATTAGACAGTGGCAACGCGGAACACTAATTAAACCCACATTAGAGGGACATGGTCTTTTGCCTGCTAATGCAGTGAAGAAAACGATATGACAACAATAATGTCTGATGTAACTGGCCCTCTAACAGTACAACTGGCCCCAGCTTGCCCCCCAGTTAAAATGGCCTAGAACCGCCGCTGACCAGGAGCTGTGCCAGGCCTGCCACGTCTGTTGACTCATCCAGCGGTAACGCATAGAATTCACTGGCTTGTATGCGAAGCAGTAACTGTTTCAAAACATCTCCTGCCATGTCACTTGTGCGTCGTGAAACAGTGTTGTTTGATTGTCTGTATAGTTTTTTGGTCTTTTTCCCCCAGCATCGTCCCAGCCATATCTGCAGCAGCAGGAATTATTAAGTCCTCCACAATAGTATGGGGCTTGCCTGTCCTAGTCACTCGGTAGCTCACCATACAAGACGCTTCTAGCCCCTTCTTATTAATGGTATCTGTTGCTTTTATACATCGAAAGTCGTCTGTATTCTCGCTCAAAAAACTCCTGTGGCTTATTTTTGAAATTGTCATGTTTCGTTTCTAAATGTTTGCGCAAGAGTGAAGGTTTCCCCGCAAGAGAGTAGCGGTTAATGTGATTGGATGTTAATTATTTGACTAGGCTACCTGTATTTGGCATTGTGTTGTTATTTCGCTGAACACTAGATGGTTTCATTTTTTCATTTTTGGCAGTGAAACGAGGCCACTCAGGCGAGAAAAAAACTCACACAAATGGATAGCCCCGTTGGAAAATATAAATATACTGTGAAGAATAAAAAATAAAAATAAATAAATTGTGAATCACATTTTTATTTGGCGTACCCCCGACGGCATTGCGCGTTCCAGTAGTTAGCTACACCGCTACATGGCAACACTACCAAGATCTAAATGTAGTTCAACTACCACCAAGCTACTGCAAAATGTAGTTAAATTACTAGATTAACTACATGCATATAACTACTCCCCAACACAGGTTTAACGTGTGTTTTTATGAATGGTACTGTATGGAAGACCTAATGTAACGTCTTACCCGTTAAGGACACAGTAACATCACACCCATGTGGGGGGCCTCTGTTTATGGAAGCATATACAGTTGAAGTCGGAAGTTTACATACAATCAATTAGTATTTGGTAGCATTGCCTTTAAATTGTTTTACTTGGGTCAAACGTTTTGGGTAGCCTTCCACAAGCTTCCCACAATAAGTTGGGTGAATTTTGGCCCATTCCTCCTGACAGAGCTGGTGTAACTGAGTCAGGTTTGTAGGCCTCCTTGCTCGCACACGCTTTTTCAGTTCTGCCCACACATTTTCTATAGGATTGAGGTCAGGGCTTTGTGATGGCCACTCCAATACCTTGACTTTGTTGTCCTTAAGCCATTTTGCCACAACTTTGGAAGAATGCTTTGGGTCATTGTCCATTTGGAAGACCCATTTGCGACCAAGTTTTAACTTCCTGACTGATGTCTTGAGATGTTGCTTCAATATATCCACATAATTGTCCTCCCTCATGATGCCATCTATTTTGTGAAGTGCACCAGTCCCTCCTGCAGAAAACACACCCACAACATGATGCTGCCATCTGTGCTTCACGGTTGGTATGGTGTTCTTCGGCTTGTAAGCCTCCCCCTTTCCCTCCAAACATAACAATGGTCATTATGGCCAAACAGTTCTATTTTTGTTTCATCGGACCAGAAGACATTTCTCCAAAAAGTACTCTCTTTGTCCCCATGTGCAATTGCAAACCGTAATCTGGCTTTTTTATGGCGGTTTTGGAGCAGTGGCCCCTTTCTTGCTGAGCGGCCTTTCAGGTTATGTCGATATAGGACTAGTTTTACTGTGGATATAGATACTTTGTACCTGTTTCCTCAGCATCTTCACGAGGTCCTTTGCTGTTGTTCTGGGATTGATTTGCACTCTTCGCACCAAAGTACGTTCATCTCTAGGAGACAGAATGCGTCTCCTTCCTGAGCGGTATGACAGCTGCGTGGTCCCATGGTGTTTATAGTGCGTACGTCGTTGCGTACATCGTCCCCACTGTGACTGTACGTACATACCCCAACCAGAAGCTATGGATTACAGGCAACATTAGCACTGAGCTAACGGAAGACCTGCCACTTTCAAGGTGAGGGACTCTAACCCGGAAGCTTACAAGGAATCCCTCTATGCCCTGCAACGAACTATCAAACAGGCAAAGCGTCAATACAGGGCTAAGATTGAATCACACTACACCGGCTCCAACGCTCGTCTTATGTGGCAGGGCTTGCAAACTATTACAGACTACAAAGCGAAGCACAGCCGCGAGCTTCCCAGTGACACGAGCCTACCAGACGAGCTAAATCACTTCTATGCTCGCTTCGAGGCAAGCAACATTGAGGCATGCAGTAGAGCATCAGCTGTTCCAGACGACTCTGTGATCACGCTCTCCATAGCCGACGTGAGTAAGACCTTTAAACAGGTCAACATACACAAGGCTGCGGGGCCAGACGAATTACCAGGACGTGTGCTCCGGGCATGTGCTGAACAACTGGCAGGTGTCTTCACTGACATTTTCAACATGTCCCTGATTGAGTCTGTAATACCAACATGTTTCAAGCAGACCACCATAGTCCCTGTGCCCAAGAACACAAAGGCAACCTGCCTAAATGACTACCGACCCGTAGCACTCACGTCCGTAGCCATGAAGTGCTTTGAAATGTTGGTAATGGCTCACATCAACACCATTATCCCAGAAACCCTAGACCCACTCCAATTTGCAATTTGCAAACAGATCCACAGATGATGCAATCTCTATTGCACTCCACACTGCCCTTTCCCACCTGGACAAAAGGAACACTTATGTGAGAATGCTATTCCTTGACTACAGCTCAGCGTTCAACACCATAGTGCCCTCAAAGCTCATCACTAAGCTAAGGATCCTGGGACTAAACACCTCCCTCTGGAACTGGATCCTGAACTTCCTGACGGGCAGCCCCCCAGGTGGTGAGGGTAGGTAGCAACACATCTGCCACGCTGATCCTCAACACTGGAGCTCCCAAGGGGTGCGTGCTCAGTCCCCTCCTGTACTCTCTGTTCACCCACGATTGCATGGCCAGGCACGACTCCAACAGCATCATTAAGTTTGCAGATGACACAACAGTGGCAGGCCTGATCACCAACAACGACGAGACAGTCTATAGGGAGGAGGTCAGAGACCTGGCCGGGTGGTGCCAGAATAACAACCTCTCCCTCAATGTAACCAAGACTAAGGAGATGATTGTGGACTACAGGAAAAGGAGTACCGAGCACGCCCCCTCTCATCGACGGGGCTGTAGTGGAGCAGGTTGAGAGCTTCAAGTTCCTTGGTGTTCACCAACAATCACCAACAAACTTTAACTATACATTCATGTACATACTACCTCAATTGGGCCGACCAACCAGTGCTCCCGCACATTGGCTAACCGGGCTATCTAAAGTCAAAGTCAAAGTCACCATTATTAGTCAGTTGTACAACCAAATGCCTTCAACCGAAATGTTTCTTCCGCATTTAACCCAACCCCTCTGAATCAGAGAGGTGCGGGGGGCTGCCTTAAATCGACATCCACGCCTTCGGGCGCCTGGGAACAGTGGGTTAACTGCCTTGTTCAGGGGCAGAACGACAGATTTTTTTTCCTTGTCAGCTTGGGGATTCGAACTTGCAACCCTCCGGTTACAAGTCCAACGCTCTAACCACTAGGCTACCTGCCGCCGCCTCTATCTGCATTGTGTCCCGCCAACCCCTTTTTTTACGCTACTGCTACTCTCTGTTCTTCATATATGCATAGTCATTTTAACCATAGCTACATGTACATATACTACCTCAATCAGCCTGTCTAACCTGTGTCTGTATGTAGCCTCACTACTGTAAATAGCCTGTCTTTTTACTGTTGTTTTATTTCTTTACTTACCTATTGTTCACCTTTTTTGCACTGTTGGTTAGAGGCTGTAAGTCAGCATTTCACTGCAAGGTCTACACCTGTTGTATTCGGCGCACGTGAACAAATAAACTTTGATTTGATTTGCTGTTGTTTGTACAGATGAACGTGGTACCTTCAGGCGTTTGGAAATTGCTCCCAAGGATGAACCAGACTTGTGGAGTTCGACAATTAATTTTCTGAGATCTTGGCTGATTTCTTTTGATTTTCCCATGATGTCAAGCAAAGAGGCACTGAGTTTGAAGGTAGGCCTTGAAATACATCCACAGGGACACCTCCAATTGACTCAAATTATGTAAATTAGCCTATCAGAAGCTTCTAAAGACATGACATGATTTTCTGGAATTTTCCAAGCTGTTTAAAACTCATTAAGGATCATTGGGGCGGCGCGAGCGACCCATTCCCGACACTACCCAGAGAAATGTAAGGCGCCAAATTCAAAATCCAAAAGTTGAATTATAAAACATTCATCAATATACAAGTGTTGCATAGTCATCAAAGCTTAGAGTCTTGGCAATATCACAGCGTTGTCAGATTTCAAAATTGCTTTATGGCAAAAGCACAACATTTGATTGTTTGAGGATAGCACCTCACATATTTAATGCATTAGCATAAATCCCATAACCAGCACGGGTCTCACAAAACACATATAAGAGCTAAAATAAATCGCTTACCTTTGATGATCTTCTGCTGAGGGCAACCCGAAGTGTCCAACCAAGACAATCCATGTTTCTTTTGTTAGAAAAAGTTATTGTTTATATCCATAAATCTCTGTTTGGTTGGCGCGTTATGTTCAGAAAATCCACAGCCCATTGTACAGTGAAGAGAAAGCATTCAAATTATACCAGTCAACTTTGCCCAAACAAATCAAACATCATTTATAATGCATCCTTAGGTATCCTTTTATGAATATTACCGATTATATTTTACACGGATGATATCCTAAACGATAGAAAAGGAAAATACAGAGGAGCGCGCTCACAGTCTCGTGCACCAAAAACTGAAGTGACTTCCTCCATCCTCTTACAAATTCTTCTTCTGTTCGGTTGTCTTCCATGATAAACGCATGAAACCTTGTCTAAAGACTGTTGACATCTAGTGGAAGCCATAGGTACTGCAACCTGGGTTCTATTGTACTGAGAATCCCATAGGCAGGCATTGAAAGTGAGGGCATGTCACAAAAAAACATATTTCAGGACAGAATGTCCTCGGGTTTTCGCCTGCTCTATCAGTTATGTTATACTCACAGACATCATGTTAACATTTTTAGAAACTTCAGAGTGATTCCTATCCAATAGTACTATGTGCATATCCTAGTATCTGGGCCTGAGTGGCAGGCATTTTACTTTTGGGCACGCCAGACTCTCCAAACTTCCGAATACTGCCCCGGTGCCTGGAGAGGTTATTAAAGGCACAGTCAACTTATTGTATTTAAACTTCTGTCCCACTGGAATTATGATACAATGAATTATAAGTAAAATAATCTGCCTGTAAACAATTGTTGGAAAAATTACTTGTGTCATGCACAAAGTAGATGTCCTAACCGACTTGCCAAAACTATAGTTTGTTAACAAGAAATGTGTGTAGTGGTTGAAAAATGATTTTTAATGACTCCAACTTAAGTGTATGTAAACTTCCGACTTCAACTGTATCTGCCATCAAATTAAATGGTATATGCTTCCATATCTGGTATTATTCATTTCTTCGTTATAATATGGATAGAATTTCAGAACAGTAACAAAGATAACTCTTACACTTTGAGCTGTATTGAACCCTAAATTGTAAACATCACTTGTCACTCAGTGTGTTGATGTCAAGGTGTTATAGTTCTGTCATAATACCTTAAAAAATAACATACGTTGTGATGGAAACTATGATGGAACATACGTTGTGATGGAAAATATGATGGAACATACGTTGTGATGGAAACTATGATGGAACATACGTTGTGATGGAAAATATGATTGAACATACGTTGTGATGGAAACTATGATGGAACATACGCTGTGATGGAAACTATGATGGAACATACGTTGTGACGGAAGCTATGATGAAACATACGCTGTGATGGAAACTATGATGGAACATACGCTGTGATGGAAACTATGATGGAATACCGTGAGCTCAGTAAGCACAGGGAGATAACGAGTTAATAACGACGCCTACTTCTGTGGAAAGACGTGACTTGAACGTACCGGGATAACACACACAGTAAATCACAACTGCGGCACCAATGTTTTTGCTTTGATGTGAATTATAGTACCACATCTAAACCATCCAAATCTACAAATGTACTGCCATCTCCACCTATAGTCTACACAATCTTTATTATCCTACATGGTGCTTAATTAACTCTACTGTACCTCAGGTCTAGATGTCTGTGCTGTGTGAGTGTTGTAAACCTTGCTTAAGGAATGACTTGCTAAGCCATGATTATGGCATAGCCTAGGTAAGAACATGTGAATGGTTCTATTGTTCCCCATGAACACAGAGTGTTAAGTGGCACGCAACGACCATGTCCCCAAATTTCACCATATTCCCTGTATAGTGCAGAGCCCTATAGGCCGCAGTCAAAGGTAGTGCACTATACAGGGAATAGGGTACAACTTCGGATGCAAGTATACTAGCTATTTAGCCCAGCTTAGCACTGCATTCATCACCGGCTTGGTCAAGGGAAAATATGTGTGTTACAGTTAATTAATGACCTAGTGAGAATTGTTTGACCAGTGAGAAGGCTTTGACCAATGAGAAGGCTTTGACCAGTGAGAAAGCTCTGACCAGTGAAAAGGCTTTGATCAGTGAGAAAGCTTTGACCAGTGAGAAGGCTTTGACCAGTGAGAAGACTTTGACCAGTGAGAAGGCTTTGACCAGTGAGAAGGCTTTGACCAATGAGAAGGCTCTGACCAGTGATAAGACTTTGACCAATGAGAAACCTCTGACCAGTGAAAAGGCTTTGACCAGTGAGAAGGCTCTGACCAGTCAGAAGGATTTGACCAGTGAGAAGGATTTGACCAGTGAGAAGGCTTTGACCAGTGAGAAGGATTTGACCAGTGAGAAGGCTTTGACCAGTGAGAAGGCTTTGACCAGTGAGAAGGCTCTGACCAGTCAGAAGGATTTGACCAGTGAGAAGGATTTGACCAGTGAGAAGGCTTTGACCAATGAGAAGGCTCTGACCAGTGAGAAGGCTTTGACCAATGAGAAGGCTTTGACCAGTGAGAAGGCTTTGACCAATGAGAAGGCTTTTACCAATGAGACGACTTTAACCAAAATGGAACATGATCAAGTTTATTTGGGAGGCATGTCATTGTATACGTTTTTCTATTTACAACAATAAAATATCTTGTTTAAAATCTTAAAATAAGCTATGTACTAGACATTTATTTTAATTCAAAATACGATTTCTCATCATACCTACATTCTATATGTACACCTGTTAACATTTTGATACGTGTATAAAAACTGAATCCTAAGAGATGGAGAAAGAAATCTCTCTCTTATTTCAAACTCACTTGCTTCATGTGTATCATTGCCAGGACAATGACAAGTAGGGTAAAGCAGTGAGTATGTGACCTTTAGCACGCCGGCAGTCACATCTTAGTTCACAGGTGAGTAAAGATCAACTCTAACTGGGTGAATGGGCTCCAACATACTCTTTATAAAAAATTTTAGCTAGGGAAATTTTCCTGAAGAAAACCTTGTTGCGCTTGCTTCAGCTGTCCAATATTATTTTTAATGGTAGTTGAAGAACTTTTTTGAAAAAGGTCCCATGCTGTTTTTTTTAATGTGACTAGCATAAACAGTTGAAGAGCAGTACTATTTCTGAAAAATCTCCATTGTATATCTAGGACCATTTAAAATGCGTTGTATTTTATGTAGACATAGTTCAAAACGTATAAATAGTATCAAAGTGGATTTCTCAAACAACTTGGTCAGCAAGCACACTAATACGCCTGGAGTATGTAGGAATACAGTAGTTGTTCTTGCTTTCGGCAAAGCACATGAACTGCTCTTCCTGCTCGGAACGCTCTTCCCCCTCATCATGCTGTAATGGAAAAGTCTTGATGGGTCAGATAAATTGTTTGAACTTACATCTGATAAGTTTGTTTAGAGCTTGTTACAATAGTTGACATAATTTTGTTCAGACAATGTTTCATGGCCTCTGACTTAATACCGAGAGAATGACTTATCTCCATGGTCCATCTCTTACAACGTCAAGAGATGCAAAGGTAGATGAACTCACAATCTCTGAACCCCATAACCAAATCTCACGTGGACTGAACAGCTGACTAAATCAACTCCTTAAAACTTGCAATGTATTTTCTTTGGAACATTTCATATTCTATCTATACCAATACTGCGTGACAAAACAATGAGAAAACAAAAATATATTTTCATCAAAGACCACCATGATGTCTCCTTATAAAATACATTATTTTAAAGTTGGAAAAAATACTGTGGAAATGGACAGACATAATGGTTATAAATGTAATGTTGTTTTGACCAACTGTACTTGTTGAATTCTAGTGGTCTACAGACAGTATCAACCAGGCTTTAGTTTTACAGGAGATAGGAATTATCTTAAATAAACAATGTAACATGAGAACATCTCTCTCTCTCTATATATTCAATTCAAGGGGCTTTATTGGCATGGGAAACATACAGTATGTTTACATTGCCAAAGCAAGTGAAATAGAGGCCTTTTCTGTCCTGTCAGCTCCAGTCCAGTCTTCTCCGCTCCAGGCCTTTTCTGTCCTGTCAGCTGCAGTCGTATCTTGTCCTGTCCTGTCAGCTCCAGTCCTTTTCTGTCCAGTCAGCTCCAGTCCTTTTCTGTCTTGTCAGCTCTAGTCCTTTTCTGTCCTGTCCTCGCTCCTCAGTCCTGTCCTGTGTTGTCCTTTCCACTCAGCCTCAGAATTTGTCTTCTTTGAAGGCCTCCTTCTCCGTCATCCCGCTGATGGTCTCAATCTCCACCCGGCTGGTCTGGTTCCTCTGCTTCTGAACGCTGTTACGGATCCCATAACCAAAGTAGATGAGGAACCCTACAGACAGACATACACAGAGAGAGAGAGAGAGAGAGAGAGAGAGAGAGAGAGAGAGAGAGAGAGAGAGAGAGAGAGAGAGAGAGAGAGAGATCAGAGAGAACCCTCCCCTCAACCCTCTGACATCCTGTATAGCCTCCAACCAACTTTAAACAACCCACACTCCTCAGGTGAGACAGAGAGAAAATGACCCATCCATCCCCACCAGCCTCCCAGTTTAGTGCTTGTGGCATGTATTATTGGGCAGAAAAGTGTTGTGTAGAATACTTACCTACGGCCATCCAGATGGCGTATCGCATCCAGGTGTCTCCTCCTAACTGGACCATCAGGTAGACGTTGACAAACACACTAACTACCGGCAGCACGGGCAGGAAGGGCACCTGGGAGCAGACGGCGGGGTAAGAGAACTTTACCGAAATGCCAAACATAAAGACACAACGCACCACACAGGGTCCGGGCCCAAAGCTAACCGTTCTGAGTTCAAACACATTTGGGATTGAGTTATATTACGATCTGTTAGGCTGCATCTGATAATGGTTGATATTTATTGTGAATCAGTAATGTTTGAATAGCCTGTGATAATGTCCTATAATCAGAGATGTTTGAATAGCCTGTGATAACGTCCTATAATCAGAGATGTTTGAATAGCCTGTGATAACGTCCTATAATCAGACATGTTTGAATAGCCTGTGATAACGTCCTATAATCAGAGATGTTTAAATAGCCTGTGATAATGTCCTATAATCAGAGATGTTTGAATAGCCTGTGATAATGTCCTATAATCAGAGATGTTTGAATAGCCTGTGATAATGTCCTATAATCAGAGATGTTTGAATAGCCTGTGATAATGTCCTATAATCAGAGATGTTTGAATAGCCTGTGATAACGTCCTTTATATGCAGGTGTCCATCTTCCGCCGGTGCTCCTCACCATGAAAGCAGCCTTGGCTTGGTTCTGTGGATGCCTCCAGATGATGATGACGAGGACCAGGAGGATGAAGGCTACTGTGGACACACACACCATGCTCCAGATCTCTTGCCGGTGTATTGCATCTATCGCTTGGGTCAGCAATACGCACAGACCGCAGACACACACCACTGGAGAGAGAGAGAGGAAGGGGGTGAGAGAAGAACTGAACAGAGAGAGGAGGGGTGAGAGAAGAACTGAACAGAGAGAGGAGGGGTGAGAGAAGAACTGAACAGAGAGAGGAGGGGTGAGGGAAGAACTGAACAGAGAGAGGAGGGGTGAGAGAAGAACTGAACAGAGAGAGGAAGGGGGTGAGAGAAGAACTGAACAGAGAGAGGAGGGGTGAGAGAAGAACTGAACAGAGAGAGGAGGGGTGAGAGAAGAACTGAACAGAGAGAGGAGGGGTGAGGGAAGAACTGAACAGAGAGAGAGGAGGGGTGAGGGAAGAACTGAACAGAGAGAGGAAGGGGGTGAGAGAAGAACTGAACAGAGAGAGGAGGGGTGAGGGAAGAACTGAACAGAGAGAGGAGGGGGTGAGAGAAGAACTGAACAGAGAGAGGAGGGGGTGAGAGAAGAACTGAACAGAGAGAGGAGGGGTGAGAGAAGAACTGAACAGAGAGAGGAGGGGTGAGGGAAGAACTGAACAGAGAGAGGAGGGGGTGAGGGAAGAACTGAACAGAGAGAGGAGGGGTGAGAGAAGAACTGAACAGAGAGAGGAGGGGTGAGAGAAGAACTGAACAGAGAGAGAGGAGGGGTGAGGGAAGAACTGAACAGAGAGAGGAGGGGTGAGGGAAGAACTGAACAGAGAGAGGAGGGGGTGAGAGAAGAACTGAACAGAGAGAGGAGGGGTGAGGGAAGAACTGAACAGAGAGAGGAGGGGTGAGAGAAGAACTGAACAGAGAGAGGAGGGGTGAGGGAAGAACTGAACAGAGAGAGGAGGGGGTGAGGGAAGAACTGAACAGAGAGAGGAGGGGTGAGGGAAGAACTGAACAGAGAGAGGAGGGGGTGAGGGAAGAACTGAACAGAGAGAGAAGGGGGTGAGAGAAGAACTGAACAGAGAGAGGAGGGGGGTGAGAGAAGAACTGAACAGAGAGAGGAGGGGGTGAGGGAAGAACTGAACAGAGAGAGGAGGGGGTGAGAGAAGAACTGAACAGAGAGAGGAGGGGTGAGGGAATAACTGAACAGAGAGAGGAGGGGTGAGGGAAGAACTGAACAGAGAGAGGAGGGGTGAGGGAAGAACTGAACAGAGAGAGGAGGGGTGAGAGAAGAACTGAACAGAGAGAGGAGGGGGTGAGGGAAGAACTGAACAGAGAGAGGAGGGGGTGAGGGAAGAACTGAACAGAGAGAGGAGGGGGTGAGGGAAGAACTGAACAGAGAGAGAAGGGGGTGAGAGAAGAACTGAACAGAGAGAGGAGGGGGGTGAGAGAAGAACTGAACAGAGAGAGAGAAGGGGGTGAGAGAAGAACTGAACAGAGAGAGAGAAGGGGGTGAGAGAAGAACTGAACAGAGAGAGAGGAGGGGGTGAGAGAAGAACTGAACAGAGAGAGGAGGGGTGAGGGAAGAACTGAACAGAGAGAGGAGGGGTGAGAGAAGAACTGAACAGAGAGAGGAGGGGGGTGAGAGAAGAACTGAACAGAGAGAGAGGAGGGGGTGAGAGAAGAACTGAACAGAGAGAGAGGAGGCCGATGGGAAAATGACTGAAAGAAAGGGGGGAAGGTTACATAATGTTACACTGCAGATACTACAGTACCTTTAAAATGTAGACCATCTTTAAATAATATTATTTGTCAACTTTAAAGAGATTTCTTGTCAAACCTTTTTGCTTACCAGAAAATACAGTCAAACTTGTGACTGTTTTCGAGGTGCCCGATGTTGGAAATGATGGTGGTTTGAGACAACCAAACTTGGTGTTTGATTCAAGGATCTGGAGATCTGAGTCCTCTGATTGGGTCTCTTGGTACCTAGATGTTATAAAGTCAACTTAGTAGCATTTATTTAGCAAATTCTATTTATTTTTCTAAATAGAGGACTGCTGTTTATCTAAGTTTGAATATTTGGGAAATACTTACCTAAGTATAAGAATGCATATAGCCACAAGTGTGTAGGCAAAGAGTGTCCCAATTGACATCATATCAACCAATGCTTTCAGGTCAAACACCAGGGCCATTATCGCTGGAAAGGAAAACAAACAAGCATTCAAGTATTTACCGTAGATAAATGATCACATAAAAAATATCATAGGCCAAACACAACAAACTCTTTATATCTCTACGAGAGAGAGAGAGAGAGAGAGAGGGAGAGAGAGAGAGAGAGAGAGAGAGGGGAGGGAGGGATGGGGCGTTACCTGCCACGACCCCGGAGGAGAGGGTAGCGAGAGAGAGAGAGAGAGAGAGAGAGAGAGAGAGAGAGAGAGAGAGAGAGAGAGAGAGAGAGGGAGGGATGGGACGTTACCTGCTACGACCCCGGAGGAGAGGGTAGAGAAAGAGAGAGAGAGAGAGAGAGAGAGAGGGAGGGATGGGACGTTACCTGCTACGACCCCGGAGGAGAGGGTAGAGAGAGAGAGAGAGAGAGAGAGAGAGAGAGAGAGAGGGAGGGATGGGGCGTTACCTGCTACGACCCCGGAGGAGAGGGTAGCGAGAGAGAGAGAGAGAGAGAGAGAGGGAGGGATGGGGCGTTACCTACTACGACCCCGGAGGAGAGGGTAGAGAGAGAGAGAGATGGGGCGTTACCTGCTACGACCCCGGAGGAGAGGGTAGCGATGACAGGACTCTGTCTGGCGCTGACCTTACTGAGGGGCTTGAAGAGGAGGCCGTCTCTGGCCATAGCAAACAGTACGCGGGGCATAGGGAACATGGAACCCAACAGACTGTACAGGAGACAGACAGACAGACAGACACATAGAGCCATCAGACATGTTATAGTCTCAGGTTTATGCCCCAAATGGCACCCTATTCCCTATATAGTGCACTACTTTTGACCAGAGGTAGTGCACTATAAAGGGATAAGGGTGCCATTTGGCATGCAGACTCAGCACAGGACCACGTTACAATCTCAGCAAAACAGCTTTCACAACAGAATACATGAGGCCATATTTAACAAGCATTTTCAACCTGGTAACTATGGTTTATCTATTTTTAGAATGGAGATAGACCGACAGACAGACAGGCCAACCGACTAACTGAAATGATGCCTGGTGACATCATTGACCAGTGACTTCCCGTGTTCTCCTACCTACCTGGTGGAGAGGGCGCAGAGCGAGCCGACAGCCACCACATACTTGGCGGGCCCCCAGCCAATGTATTCAAAGGCCACGGGCAGCGGGCTGTTAACATTCAGCATGTAGTAGGGCATCATCAGAGTGAGGGCCGCAGACACGGCGAAGTAGGCCAGGAAACAGATGAGGAGAGACGCCACGATGCCCAGCGGGATGGACTTCTGAGGGTTCTTCACCTCCTCACCTGGAGAGAGACAAATGAATGAAGCTCTGTCAATCCATCAGTCCATCAGTCCATCAGTCGATTGGCCGATCAGTCAATCAGTAGATTGGTCAATCAGTCGATCAATCAGCCAATATCAATCAATTAAGCAAGCAAAGTTTAATCATGTAGAATATCGACTGTTACTACATGTTCAGTTGTTACTACAACTGAACATTCACCCAAAAAGTATTTTGAATAGAGTAGACATTACCAAAGATACTGTACGGACAAAGCTTGGAGAAGCGCCTGGCTTTATTAATGTTTCTGTAGGATGGAAATGTTTCTGATGTACATAGGTTAGTGTTCTCTGTGCATGTTCAAAGATCAAAGCAGGTAGGCCTACTTGTTGTGGCGATGCAGTCGAAGCCTACAAAGGCGTAGAAACAGGTAGCCGCTCCGGAGATTGTCCCGTCGAAACCGTAAGGGAAGAACCCTCCATCCCCAAACACACTGGTCACATTGACTGTAGACGTTAGGTTCCTGGAGAGGTCACAGTACAGGATGTAGATATACAGGGATGCACAATTCTAGTAACTTTCCCAATCTTCCCTGGTTTTCCAGAAATCTCGGTTGAAAGATTCACGCTAATATTTCCTGCTAATACCACGGCAATAACACGCTCACACACATTTGCCGGTAGAAATGTGTTCAACAACCACTGAAGTTTCTAGCAAGTTTGGTATGACGAAGGATATCTCATGTATTATAATCAAACGTTTGTATTGGCATCAAACATGGTTGCATACTGGAATTCTGCTGTGGCATTGATGAGCGCCTCCTGACCGATCTGCCAGTTACCGATGTCTCCCTTGACGAAGCCCGCTACAATGACAAACAGAAGAACCAGGATGTTGATGGCCGTGAAAATCTTGTTGACTATTGCCGATTCCTGGACACCAAAGGCCAGCAGACCTTCACGGGACGGAAACACATGAAACATCATCATCATTATCAGTACCAGACAGTTTTAATGTCTCTGTGTTGTTAAACGAACAAATGATCAATCAGTTCAATCAATCTGATTCAGTTTACCTGCCAGGACCATAATGAGTCCAGCAGCAAAGAAATCTGGGTATTCTGCGAGGCCCGGGAGGCCCATGTAAAGGTTTTCTTTGAAGAAGTTCCCCATGACGTTGCCGATGAGGTCATCAAAGGTACCGCTCCAAGCCCTCGCCACACTGGACGTCCCTGACAGGATAATGATGAGAGGAGATTAGACCAATATGACAATAGATGTATCAATCAAACAACCCTTTACACTGGTGGGAATTGTCCTTTATGGATAGGGCTAAATTAAAATGTTTCTTATAGAAGAAATATGAAAAGCATATGCATAACCACGGTAGCAATTGAAAAGGGAACAGTTTAGAGATGATGGGAACATGATTAGACCAAAGGTGAGGACACAACAGTTCACCTGAAACAAGACTGAATCCAAACATTAAACTGTTATTTTATGCACATTTTACATTTACTGGACATTTTCGCCACATTTGTTTTACAACTAAATCTTAAAATACTCTGGATACATTCAGTAACATGATAAGAATGTTCCTGTAGAATGTGGGGTATAGGTGCAACATAAGACAAGAAAATGACAAGGGTTTGAGTGAGAGGACTAGCTGGTGTCTCCAAGTGGCCACACATGTCCACAGTTTCTATGTAATTATAGTCTTCAACTATAAGGTGCTTTTTCGAGCTCTCCTACTGTAGCTGTGCCGTTGAGTAACTAGAGCAATCAGACCTGTAGTTGTTTTGTTTGGAACACAACCCTGTATCCCCGTCATTACACAATTACTGTTGTTTAAGGAATCCAAAAACTGCCCATTATAATTCGCAATCTGGTGGGCATGTTTTGAAAGCTTGTTCTATTGCCAACATGACTAGCTAAGTTATAAAATACGATCCTAGATTGCTTTCACAAGGCAATTCAGAGAAACAGATCATCATTTTGGCGCGCATGGAAAGGAGTCATGAGTGCATGCAGGAGCGTGTTCCCCGGTGAAGTTTCTTCACAACAGACAAACACAGGCTCCTTCAGTTCAGAACAATACAGGGTATGACACCATGTCATCTTGTATCTGTACAAAAGTGAAATAAACAATAGAAAATGAACAGTAAACATTACACTTACAAAAGTTCCAAAAGAATAAAGACATTTCAAATGTCATATTATGTATATATACAGTGTTGTAACAATGTACAAATGGTTAACGTACAAAAGGGAAAATAAATCAACATAAATATAGGTTGTATTTACGATGGTGTTTGTTCTTCACTGGTTGCCCTTTTTCTTGTGGCAACAGGTCACACATCTTGCTGCTGTGACGGCACACTGTGGTATTTCACCCAGTCGATATGGGAGTTTATCAAAATTGGGTTTGTTTTCAAATTCATTGTGGATCTGTGTAATCTGAGGCAAATATTTGTCTCTAATATGGTCATACATTTGGCAGGAGGTTAGGAAGTGCAGCTCAGTTTCCACCTCATTTTGTGGGCAGTGTGCACATAGCCTGTCTTCTCTTGAGAGCCAGGTCATGCCTTTGGCGGCCTTTCTCAATAGCAAGGCTACGCTCACTGAGTCTGTACATAGTCAAAGCTTTCCTTAATTTTGGGTCAGTCACAGTGGTCAGGTATTCAGCCACTGTGTACTCTCTGTTTAGGGCCAAATAGCATACTAGTTTGATATGTTTTTTTGTTAATTATTTTCCAATTATCTTTTTGTTTTCTCTCTCTCTCTCTCTCTCTCTCTCTCTCTCTCTCTCTCTCTCTCTCTCTCTCTCTCTCTCTCTCTCTCTCTCTCTCTCTGTGTAAATGTTCCAGGCATTTATATATAAACTCCAGTCGTACTTTATCAAAAGCCTTTTCAAAGTCCACTATGAAGAGCAGGCCTGGTTTCCCAGATTTTTCAGTCTTTTTTTGATTCCAGTACTTGCCTTATATTATCTCCAATGTATCGTCCATGCAAACTGTCTGATTAGAATGAATAATGTCCGACAATACTTTTTTAAATTCTACGCACAATACATTTTGCTAGAATTTGTTGCAAGTGTAAGGGGCCTCCAATTTTTAAATGGACTGGATCTTTATATTTGGACTGGATCTTTATATTTCCCACTTGTGTCTTTGCATGATTCTTGCCATTCTCCTTTGACCTCTCTCATCAACAAGCTATTTTTGCCCACAGAACTGCCACTGACTGCATGTTTTTTCTTTGTTGCACCATTCTCGGTAAACCCTAGACACTGTCGTGCGTGAAAAGCCCAGGAGGGTGGCCATTTCTGAGATACTGAGTCCGGCGCACCTGGCACCCGACGATCATACCATGATCAAAGTCGCATAGGTCACACGTTTTGCCCATTCTAACGTTCAATTGATCAGTAACGGAATGCCTCGATGCCCGTCTGCCTGCTTTATATAGCAAGCCATAAGAGAGATCCATTTTCGTGAACGGGGTGGCGTACCTAATAAACTGGCTAGTGATTGTAGATCAGATAGGAATAGTTCACTCCCAAAATCATAGTTAGGAAACTCCTGAAGTAGAATGAAGTAGTATCTTACCTATGACGTAGGACAGCAACAGATTCCACCCGGTAATAAACGCCAGTAGCTCTCCCACCGTCACATAGCTGTACAGATAGGCAGACCCCGTTTTGGGGACGCGGGCCCCAAACTCAGCGTAGCACAAGCCGGCAAAGATGGAGGCCACGGCAGCGATGAAGAAGGATATGATGATGCTGGGACCTGACGACGTCCTAGCAACCTAATAGATATGACAATCAATTAAATCGATTTTATAAATCCCTTTTTAAATCAGCAGTTTCCAGATACCAGGCCAAAACCCTAAAGAGCAAGCAACGCAGATGCAGAAGCCCAGTGGCTAGGGAAACTCCCTAAAATGTTATAGAAAGGTCCAGATACTGTTTTTGCAATTTCACTTTTTTTTGACTTACCCCAACCAGCAATTCAATTCCACATTCTCATCGTGCATTATATACAATTTCATGTGTACAACATCTAGAGACCTGCATTTCTATACTGAGAGCGTTTGACATAGTTGGTTATTTCTGGAGCATTTGTTCATGTTTTTTCAGAGCCCCCCGTACTGCACAGCGAGAATGAGGAAGTGAATCACCGGTTGGGGTAAGTTTCTCAAAAACAAGTGAAATCGCACTCTTCTACGCTGTTTATCATCCATGCATAGTCACTTTAACTCTACCTACATGTACTGTACATATTACCTCGACTACCTCGACTAACCGGTTCCCCCGCACATTGACTCTGTACTGGTACCCCCCCTGTATATAGCCTCGCTATTGTTATTTTACTGCTGCTCTTTAATCATTTGTTAATTTTATTTCTTATTTTTTTTTACTTATCACTTTTTTTTACTTAACACGTATTGTTCTTAAAACTGCATTGTTGGTTACGGGATCGTAAGTAAGTGTTTCACTGTAAGGTCTACTACACCTGTTGTATTTGGCGCATGTGACAAATACAATTTGATTTGATTTGTTTTACTTAACAAAAGGCACATCTCAGTAGGTGGTCCAGGTATACTCATGACATGGCAGTGGTTTGGGGGGGAGGGCGATGACATCAGAGGGCACCATCAAGTTTGCAGATGTGTCAACAAAAAAATAAACTATTTTCCTCAAAACATGTTTTTTTGGGGGTTTTACCCTTAAGTGTTCTTACTGTATTTATAAGGTTCTAAAATAGTTGGAGTACGTCTTTAAATATATTGGTTGCGAACAGGTAGCCTAGTGGTTGGACTAGTGACCAAAACATTGCAAGATCGAATCCCGGAGCTGACAAGGTAAGAAATCTGTTGTTCTGCCCCTGAACAAGGCAGTTTAACCCACTGTTCCTAGGCCGTCATTGTAAATAAGAATTTGTTTCTTAACTGACTTGCTTCACTATAGTTTATAGTTACATTAAAGTGTTACATACGGTAAAGTGTTGAAAGGTAAATGTGAAAAAAGAGAACAGGATAAGTGTAACAATCAGATATATCTCCCCTGTCCCCTAGGTAATCCAGGGTCACCAAGTCAACAGTGTTAAATTAAAATAAGTTAGTTAAATAATAAGAAGTTGTATCCATACCTCTCCAGAGAGAACATAGACCCCTGCCCCCAGGGTACTCCCCACCCCTAGGGCCACCAGGTCCAGGGTGGTCAGACAGCGGTTGAAAGTGGACTCCTCTCCCTCGGGCTCCAGAGGTTTTCTCCTGGACAGGCTCCGTATAAAGGAGCTCAATGAGGGGCAGGTCATCCTTCTACTGGGGTCAGGGGTCAGGGGTTGGGGAATGAAGAGAGGGGGGATGTAATGAGAGAAGGTAGAGGGGGAATCATAATTCCTGACTACATGATGTTCAAGAACATTACTTTCCAATAATTTCAACAGCTACATTGAAGAAAATACATGTTAAACTGTCTGTCTTCACCACAGGTTATAACATAAAAAAAACATCTTCAAAGTATTTGAAAGATCAGCAGTATAATATCAGAAACATTATCAATAACCTTTATCAGTTTCCATGTATTTCATGAAGTCTTCTATAGACAACCATGCTCTTTGTAAATCCACAGTAAAAATCCATAAGCTACTTTATGGACTGTCCCTATCAGTAACATTACTACACGAGGCACGCTAACTCCAACAGTTCACCACCACTGAGTGACAAGTTTGCATTTCTTATTTTAAAACGGCCCAAAATCACTATCATTAATCTACCAAGTAATAAATACATCAATATTTGTTTGTCTGCTTACCTGATAGTGAGTGATTCCCTGCTACAGAGCTGTGCTGTGTTTAGGAGAGACAATTGATAGTGTTAATTATTCCTAATTATTTTATGCCTCCTCCTTTATCACCTGCCTAACAGAAGATTGCTGTTGCTTGTGGTTTTTCTCCTGATGTCCATTGGTTCTATAACTACGCCCTAACGTGACTCATGACTCTGGCCAGAACTTAACTTGACAACATGTATCCATAGGATAAACCTAAATGAGTAAAGTATGTAAGGAAATATTTACGGTATGTAATGTAAATACATGTTAATTAAACAGATAATGTCTTCTATAAAAAAACATGTATTAGGAATGTAATATCTAATAACAGGTGTGTGAATCAATAGAACGTGAACTCACCTTACGATAGAAGCTCCATGTTGTCATGTGTTCTGAGACGGAACATTGAGAATCATAGACATCCCATTCAGCTCCAGCTCTCTCTCTCTCTCTCTCTCTCTCTCTCTCTCTCTCTCTCCCTCCCTCCCCCCACTGGGTGTTCTGTAGGGCCACTGCTCACTCCTTCCTGACATTGGAGAGGACAAAAACAGAGGGGGAAGAATGAACCAGAGAATGATCCGCTCGCTAAATGCCACTATCTCGAAAGAGAATATATACAGTGGGATATGAAATGATTGACACCCAGCTCAATTCAAATACTGAGCTATATTGTATGCTCCAAACATTTAGGAAATTATTTTCAATTATACTAATACAATTGCTCAGGAAACACCAACACAAAGTGTCATAAAAGGGCGTTGGGTCATCACGAGCCAGAACAGCTTCAATGCACCTTGGCATAGACTCTACAAGTGTCTGGAACTCTATTGGAGAGATGCGACACTGTTCTTCCACAAGAAATTCCATCATTTGGTGTTTTGTTGATGGTGGATAACTGTCTCAGGAATCACAACCGAATCTCCCCTAAGTGTTCAATTGGGTTGAGATCTGGTGACTGAGATGGCCATGGCATATGGTTTACATCGTTTTCATGCTCATCAAACCATTCAGTGACCACTCGTGCCCTGTGGATGGGGACATTGTCATCTTACGGGGACATAGCCATGGTAGCCAAAACAAGAGAGAGAGAGAGAGAGAGAGAGAGAGAGAGAGAGAGAGAGAGAGAGAGAGAGAGAGAGAGAGAGATGGCAGAGAGAGAGAGAGAGAGAGAGAGAGAGAGAGAGAGAGAGAGAGAGAGAGAGAGAGAGAGAGAGAGAGAGAGAGAGAGATGGCAGAGAGAGAGAGAGAGAGAGAGAGAGAGAGAGAGAGAGAGAGAGAGAGAGAGAGAGAGAGAGAGAGAGAGAGAGGGATGGCAGAGAGAGAGAGAGAGAGAGAGAGAGAGAGAGAGAGAGAGAGAGAGAGAGTCCTCATCCAGCTGGTCCTGGGGCTGAGTTCACAAACCTGTTCTACTAACACACTGAAGCCTCAGGACCAGAACATACAATCAATCAGAATAAAACAAATTACATCACAATCAAAACAAAACTACATTGCTCATTGGGAAACACAAGCACAAGCACAAAGCAAAATGCAGTGCTATCTGGCCCTAAATCGACAGTACACCGTGGCAAACTATTTGACCACGGTTACTGATCAAAACCTTAGAAAACCTTGACAAAGTACAGGCTCAGTGAGCACAGCCTTGCCATTGAGAAGGGTAGACACAGGAAAACCTGGCTGCCTGTAGAGGAAAGGCTGTGCAACCACTGCACCACAGCAGAACCTGAGACAGAGCTGCATTTCCTTACAAAATGTAAAATATAAAACAATTAGAGAGTGTCATTTCCCCAAATTTGAAACCCATATTCAAGGTTTCAAAGACCTCTCTGATGAGAATAGGCTACCCATCCTGTTGGGGAGGAAACAGAAAGCTGTGGGCTGGCAGCGCACTACATCACTGCCTGCCATAAGATGAGGGACAGTGTCTGACAGACCAATCAACCTGCACATGTCCTCTACTGTATGCTTATTGTTGTTGTTCAATGTGGTTATTGTTGTTACTGTTGTCCTGTTGACAATTTTGATTATTAATTATGTTCATATTATAAATATCAAATGTAAGCTTTGGCAATATGTACATTGTTACGTCATGCCAATAAAGCAAATTGAATTGAATTGAATTGAATTGAATGAGAGAGAGAGAGAGAGAGAGACAGAGAGAGAGAGAGGGAGAGAGAGAGAGAGAGAGAGAGAGAGAGAGAGAGAGAGAGAGAGAGAGAGAGAGAGAGAGAGAGAGAGAAAGAGAGAAGGGGACAAAGCTGCTTTCATGGCTTATAACCTTGGTTCGGGCTGAACACTCTTTGTGACTGTGGGGTTGTTTAGTTTTCTTTCCCCCTGAGCCTCCTCTCGTCTCCCATAAAGGGATTTCAGCCAACCCTAATCCCTCCTGACATCCACCTCCCTACCCAGGGACAGACTGAGACCAGCCTCCCCACCCAGGGACAGACTGAGACCAGCCTCCCCACCCAGGGACGGACTGAGACCAGCCTCCCGGGACAGACTGAGACCAGCCACCCTACCCAGGGACAGACTAAGACCAGCCTCCCCACCCAGGGACGGACTGAGACCAGCCTCCCGGGACAGACTGAGACCAGCCACCCTACCCAGGGACGGACTGAGACCAGCCTCCCTACCCAGGGACGGACTGAGACCAGCCTCCCTACCCAGGGACGGACTGAGACCAGCCTCCCTACCCAGGGACGGACTGAGACCAGCCTCCCGGGACAGACTGAGACCAGCCACCCTACCCAGGGACGGACTGAGACCAGCCTCCCTACCCAGGGACGGACTGAGACCAGCCTCTCTACCCAGGGACGGACTGAGACCAGCCTCCCTACCCAGGGACGGACAGAGACCAGATATCAGCCCGGGTATTTCTAACACACCAGACAATATTTTTTTTCTTGAGGCCTCCAACAGTCATGGATCTCTCTCTCTCTCACACACACACACACACACACACACACACACACACACACACACACACACACACACACACACACACACACACACACACACACACACACACACACACACACACACACACACACACACACATACACACATACACACATACACACAAACACACTGCTGCTGCTGTGGAACAGAACTGTCATAGTTCGTGAGGAAAGTGTATAAGCAGAGAGAGATAGCGAGGAGACGGAATCTCTCTTAACCTCAGTAAAGTCCACATGCATGCTGAGGTAGTGTCTCAAATGGCACCCTATTCCCAATACAGTGACACTACTTTTGACCAGAGTCCTATGGGCCCTAGTCAAAAGTAGTGCACTATAAAGGGAATAGTCACTTCCCTGTGTGCACAGACAGTGGGTTTTAACACGTAATGACAAGTAACAAGTCAACCTGACAGATTGTGCATACAAAAATGCATTCAGGAAGGAAAATTGCATATATATTTATAAATATCTCAAATTGAAAAGCTACTAAGTTCTCTCTCTCTCTCTCTCTCTCTCTCTCTCTCTCTCTCTCTCTCTCTCTCTCTGCCCCTCTCTCTGCCCCACTCTCTCTCTCTCTCTCTCTCTCTCTCTCTCTCTCTGTCTGTCTCTCTCTCTCTCTGCCCCACTCTCTCTCTCTCTCTCTCTCTCTCTCTCTCTCTCTCTCTCTCTCTCTCTCTCTTACTAGTTTTCTGTCTCTCTCTTTTTCTCCCCAACAAACACCACTCTATAAATATATACTTTGAATAGAGTCTTTACCTTGTCTCAAGTTTGCCCAGACCAAGACTGCTATTTAATTGTTGTTGTTGTTGTTTATCCCGAGTGGACGGACAAAAATGACCGCTGTCTGTGCTTACTCTTATGAGGACAAAGTGATTTTCACTGCCATATATACAAGGCTGTGTTGTGTGACCCTCCTACTCACTAGATTTAGCGACAAAGTAGCCTTTCTGACTGGCTGCTGAGTCTGGCTCCGTTTGGCCCATAATGTCCTCATTATTACACACAGTCTAAGTCCCAAATGGCACACTATTCCCTATGTAGTGCACTACTTTTGACCAGAGTCAAACTACATAGGGAACAGGGTGCCATTTGGGACATAACCACAGTCAGGACGACAGGGGTGAGAACTGTGAACAAATCCCGTGCTGAATGTCGGAAATTCTTTTGTGCTGTACACTCTACTCTTTAGTTTTTTTTTGGTTGAACCCACAGACCGTGTCACACGGGAACATAACTGTTATTGATAAAAAGTGGGGGTTTTGTTTTGGGGATGTCTTGTGACTTTGAGATGGAGTTGAACAAGTTGAGATACAGAGATGTGAGGGTGGGAACTCATATCTGTCAAAGGAATCTGATGATGATCTTCTATGTGATGCAGTTCTGAAAGCAACAGAGAGCAGTGCATCAAATCAACAGTTTATTGGTCGCGTACACAGATCTGCAGATGTTATCGCAGGTGCAGCGAAATGCTTATGTTTCTAGCTCCAACAGTGCAGTTATATCTAGCAATACAATAACCCCCAAAAAATGTAAAAGCAAGAAATTAGCAAATATCAGAACGAGCAATGTCAGCTAGTGGTGACTGTTTAACAGTCTGATGACTAGGTGATTCAGTCTCTCGGTCCCAGCTTTGATGCACCTGTACTGTTTCCGCCTTCAGGATGGTAGCAGGGTGAACAGGCCGTGGCTCGGGTGGCTGAACAACATCCTCTATGCACTTCTTGATGAACCCAGTCACAGAGTCAGTTGTGTACGTCTATACTAACGTCATTCCCAAAGGTGAACCGGAACATTTCCCAGTCCGGGTGATCACATTAGTCTTGAAGCATAGATTCCGATTGGTCAGACCAACATTGAACAGTCCTTATCACGGGTGTTTCTAGTTGAAGTTTCTGCTTATTGGTAGGGGAGGAGCAAGATGGAGGCGTGATCTGATTTGCTGAAGGTTAGGGAAGAGGGAGGGTACTTTAGATGTCCCAGAAGGTAGAGTAACAATGGTCAAGCGTGTTCTCTTTACGTGTAACACAAGAGACGTGTTCGTAAAAAAGATTTCGGGAGTGTTTTCCTCAGATTTCATTTATTAAAGTCCCCAGCTACAATAAATGCAGCCTCAAGATATGCGGGTTTCCAGTTTGCGCAAAAGCAAAGTGTAGTTCTTTGAGAGGGGTCGCAGTGTCGGCTTGGGGGTGAATATACACGGCAGTGACAATAACCAAAGAAAATTCTCTTGGGGTGGTAATGTGGTCGGCATTTTGATGGTGAGGTATCCCAGACTGGGAGAACAAAAGGACTTGAGTTCCTGTAAGTTACCACAATCGCACCACGAGTTGTTAATCATTACATACCCTTCCACCTTTGGTTTTCCCAGAGAGTATGTTACAGTCCCTTATGTCTCTCTGAAAGGAGATCCTCGCACTGAGCTCGTCTATGTTATTGTCCAGAGACTGAACGATAGCGAGTAACATATCGGAAGCGGTGGATGGTTCGCTCGCTGCCTGAGCCTGGCTAAAACCCTGCCTCTCCTCCCACTCCTCCAGCATCAACGTTTTGATGTCGCACCCGGGATGAATGGGTCTGCCTCGTGAAGTCCAAACAAAGGATCCAGGTCAGGGAAGTCGAATTCCTGGTTGTATTTCTGGTGAGTGACCGCCGATCTAATGTCCAAAATGAATTTTCGTCTGTAGGAAATAATACCAGAAACATTCTGAGCAAATAATGTAAGAAATAACACATTAAAAAAGTACAAATACTGCAAAGTTTGCTAGGAGTTAGGAACAGGGTAACCGTGTCCGTCGGCTCCATCTTGCATGTATAACATCTCAGTGATCACATCGCTGTGTAATCTGGCTAACTATATGAGGAGAAAATAGCCTTGGGTGTCTGCAGTAGACAGCTACTTTTTGTTCTTTAACCATGACAGTAATCCAGGGCATAGTTTCACATTCTGCTCAGGGAAAAGCAGAGGAAAAAACATACTTATCTTTCGCTGGGATGTGATTGAAAGATATCAGTGGCAGATTAACTAATCTTCTAAAAAGTCTCAAAATGCCATCATACTTTGGCGGGGGTTGGGAACATTTTCATCTCCAAAAACTGTCTAACCTGTTCGTGCTGTTAAGGTGCATGAGCAGGAAAGCCAGGTGACTTCTGGGAAGTTAACAGGGGGAGAAGTAGTGGCCAGTATTGCTGGTAGTGATGTAAATACAGTCATGATCAAGCTATGACGGGTGTCAATGTCTCTATTTCTCTCTCTCTCTCTTTCTGATTCCCACTGTCCCACTCCCGTGGGCAGATTATGCGTGTGGACAAAGAATCTGCCGGGACTGAATGGGATGCATGAGATAACTGCGATTGCAACATTTTTATGCGAGGGCTATGCAAATTTGACCAATCTCCACACTATTTCTGCATAAAACAGAAAAATCATTGCAATATTATCACATAAAACTGACCCATCACCGCAGTAAAAAAAGACGGCTTGCAATTTCAACCAATCATCGCACATTTACCGCATAATATGGTTCAATCAACCACACGTCAACAAACTTTTTCCCTCATCAGCGCATTTTCTCAACAGAATTTGACCAAATGATCGCAAATTGCCATGCAAAATGTCAGAATTAAAATCTAGCAATTTATCCTGCAAATATCACAAAACATGTCAGCGAAATCCCGTTAGGGACGGGATAACGAGCAGCATTAGTTCCGTTTTGTGGGTTTTCATCACTGTTTATTTAGATGTATGAGGATTGGGCAAAGACTGTGCTTAGGGTGACTTCATGTGCTCGTGGGAAATGGGAAACTGGTAAGTGGGAAGTCTGACGTGATTGTGTTCACGTGCCTTTTGAAATCGGAAAGAATTGTTTAACCACTAAGATTTTAACTAGCTTTATAAACTAGCTAACATTGCTAATAGTAAAGGTAGCTAGCTCGCTTAACATTGACATATGGTCAAACTGGCTACATTCTCCATGTTGATAAGGTTGTAGTTGTCAAAAATGGATTGAAAAGGTAAAATGTCAGTGAAACGTCACAACTCTACAACTCGGGTAACAAGTTTCCCACTTGTGATTCCGATTTGGAGGGTCATTCAAGTGAAATTTCCCACTGGGAACTAGGAGTTTCCGATAACACCGATAGCACGTGAACGAAGTAGTAAACTGCATCAGCCTTGTGCACACAGATCAAAAGGGAGGGCTGAGAGTAATTACTCACACTCTGATCTCTCTCTCTCTCTCTCGTCTCTCTCTCGTCTCTCTCTTTCTCTCTCTCTCACTTTTCTCTCTGCCCCTCCCCCCTCTCTCTCTCTCTCGTCTCTCTCTTTCTCCTCCTCTCCCTCTCCCCCTCTCTCCCCCCCTCTCTCCCTCTTGCTCTCTCTCACCACGTCCCTCTCTCTCTCTCCCCATCTTTCCCTTTCTCTCTCTCTCTCTCTCTCTCTCTCTCTCTCTCCAGTCTAGCCTTACATTACCCTCTAACCGGAATGGCTCTCTCCACGGCCAGCAGAGACAGAAATAGCACACTCACAATCTCTCACACAGAATGCTCAGCTCTGACAAAGTCACAAACCGGTAGGCCTCACAGCTCACACACACCAGTCATACCTCTCTCTCTCACTAAGGTTCAAACTATTATAACAGCGGAATAGTAGATATGATATGGTTGTACAGAAGGCCCTACATGTTGTTTCAATGTTTCAATACTGGCTCCTCTCATATCCTAACATGATTGCAACATAAACGTGTGTATTCACTCTGGTGGAGGTGGCTCCTCTGCATGCAACCTGGACTCAGAGGTAGACGTAACATAATACAAATCATTTAAATCAGGTTCATTTTAGTTCTGAATGAAAGTTGAAAAAACATAATTTACAAATGTTGAAAATACTTGTTTTTTGGTCATTTATTCTATGGATATTTCAACTGCACAAAAGTACATTCTCAATGAATAATAATGTTTTATAGCCATCACTAGCACATTAGAGGCTGCTGCCTATATACATAGACTTGAAATCACTGGCCACTTTAATAAATGGAACACTAGTTACTTTAATAATGTGTACATATTTTGCATTACTCATCTCATATGTATACGCTGTATTCTATTCTACTCTATCTTAGTCTATGCCGCTCTGACATTGCTCGTCCATATACACTACCGGTCAAATGTTTTAGAACACCTACTCATTCAAGGGTTTTTCTTTATATTTACTATTTTCTAAATTGTAGAATAATAGTGAATACATCAAAACTATGAAATAACACATATGGAATCATGTAGTAACCAAAAAAGTGTTTTATATTTGAGTTTCTTTAAATAGCCTCCCTTTGTCTTGACAGCTTTGCACGCTCTTGGCATTCTCTCAACCAGAGATTGTCCCCTAGTTCCCTTTTTAGCAAGGTGGAGACTAAGTAACAACAAATGTCCTTTTAAGTTCTTAGTACTGAACAAAACAACAAGTTCTTTGTACTGGAGGCAAAGTGCTGGCACAGGATGTGTGGGGTTAGGGGCTCCCGAGTGGCGCACTGCATCTCAGTGCAAGAGGCGCCACTACAGTCCCTGGTTCAAATCCAGGCTGTCTCACATTCGACCACTATTGGGAGTCCCATAGGGCAGCGCACAATTGGCCCAGCGTCTACCGGGTTTGGCTGTATATATGTATACATATTTGTGTTTGGAATCATTGTAGGGCATCTCTGATGTTGCACCTATCCTGAGATGGTATTTAACCCAGACACTCACTCCACTCAGTGGGCTCTCACTCTATTCACTTTGAGGGTGGTGTGGGCAGCTCCCTTATCCATTTGTTTTCAATAAAGTTAATATCCTGATTGGTGATTGACCTTGTCTCTCCTCATTATTGGTAATTTAAAATATCCACTACACCCGTAATTCCGGGTGTTCCTGCATGTGGACATTGTCTACACTGTCTACATTGTCACCCCGGCCCCTTCTTCTGTGGGGTTTATCGGCGGCTGGCATCCAACCTTATTGTACATTAAAGCCACCTACTGTACTGGACCGCCCCGCCTCCCTCCTGTCCTAGCTTAAACATGGACCAATAGAAGTATAAAGAGGGTTTCCCGCAGATGCCAGAATTCCCACGTGCAGGAACACCCTGAATTGCTGGCTACAATTGCATCCCTCTTTGACCTGATAGGACCAACAAACAAAAAAATAAGTCCAAAAGACGTTCTGTGGGTTTATGGAGCGTCCAGAAAGACCAAACAGCACGAGTCAATTAGTTGTTTACACCTTTGTTAATTTACCGTAAAACCCGTCTCTTATTCAGTGTGGAAGGGCTCGCTGTTTGAAAAGGAAACTCTTTTTTGACGCACTGCCGGTGAGCGCTGCAGTTATTACGTCAGCTCGAGGACAGGGAATAAGACAGCTGGCTGTTCCAACACCGGACTAAACCAGGAGGTCAGCACTGCGGCCGGGGGGTTGAATTTGGATCAAATTAGTTCTGTAAAAGAGGTGAGTTTGCGTTTTGCATTTTATAATGAGTTTCCTATAGTGTCAAATGCTGAACGATATAGACTAAAATAATGTTGTCGCAAGTCATGTAAAGACAGTAACGGAGCTATAGCGGTTTGTTTAGGCTATTATTAGCTTAGCCCAAGCCTATAATAGCAAGCTTGTGATATGAGAGTAATAAACAGACAGACAGTCCCATTTTACAAACCAAGAATGTAAGAACATGTAAAGAACAACATAGAGAAAAGGGTGGAGCAATGTTGTAAAATGAAAAGCAATGGATTGAGCATAGACATGTGTCATGTTTATCATTGATGTCCATTGTGTAAACAGTCAAATTCAAAAGTTATGTGTTTTAAACAGAATTAAAACAACAACCAAAAAAGTTATGCTTTATGAATATAAAGTTGTATAATTTGATTTGGGGTGGGAGACTGAGATGGGGTGTGGTCGTGGACATTCTGTGGCTGTAGGGATTGTGGATCAAACTAATTTAGGAGACTGAACACTGCTGTGGGCTTATCTTAAACAAACTAAAATACATTTCTTAGATTGTTTATCTCATATCCTCACTAATGGAGAAACTCTCAGAAATCCTACAGTTGACTGCAAGACTGTGTGCTATGCCAGAGGTCAGCTTGTCCTCACTGAGTGCTTCTCCTGCCGGTATAGTCTTTATGAAAATCCGAATGACTCACATCTCATTTGGAATTCCATCAGCATTCCCTTTACTTATACACAATTTCTTAAGCTACACTGTTTTTCCATCTGCTGTAGAAACCATCATCATCGACCATGTGTGTTTTGGTTCAAAGTTGAGATGCTACAAAACAGTTCAACAAGAGTGTCAGAACAGGTTTGGCCTAACCTTACCCGTTTGAAAAAGTAGATGTCTCTTAATTAGGTGTTCTATGTCCCTTTCTCCACCTCACCAGATGCTAAAACTAACTACCACTCTGAAAGGGAACACTGTAGCCTTACTGAACTGCAGGAGAAGAGCAGCCAGCATTTTTCCTGTGGAAAACGTGGCTATGCTTTAACCACTAGGCCATAAGCCAACAACCCTACATTTACCGCCAACGCGTCAGCATGTGGGTGGTCCCCCATGTGTCTTCTCCCTGCATAATCCTATAGCAAGCCTACTAGTGACTTTTATTATGAAACAGTATTTTGGTCTTCCAATGCAGTCTTCTCTGGTGCTGGTTCTGTGGATGCATGTTGTGCTGGAAGAGCAGAAACCTGACCGCCACCGTTCAATGACATATCAAGTATATTTTCATTAGCCTATGGTCCAATAGCATCGCTTTGTTCATCCGGCCATACATGTTGATCACAATCATATCATGGAAACATTGACAGTTAGGATCGATAAGATGGCATAGCCAGAAGAGAACTGGCTTAGTTTCTGTAAAAAGCACTTTGTGACAACTGCTGGTTGTAAAAATGGCTCTATAAATACATTTGATTGATTGCTATTGATATTAAACAGCATTTCTCTGTTCTCATTTCTGCTTCGTATATCTTGTCTTTTGCAGGTTGATTGTTTCCTGCATATCCTTAAAAAGACCAAAATATGGGAATGGTAAGTCAAAATCATAAATCGTGTGTCTGCTGTTCTCTCAGTGCTATGTGTAGCTACAGTAAAGCTATGAGGATAAACATACCCCTATTCCATAATCACTGTATGATAATGAGGTAAGGACAGAGAAGGGGTCAGATGAGCAGTCATCAGCCCTGGGGCGTCTGTTTATTGTAATGGCAGCAGGCTAGTATAATGTGTCACTCTTCCCTCTGGCGACCTGGACATGTTATTGACAGACACACAGAGAGAGCTCCGGAAGGCATATGGCAGGCCTGCTTCTCTATCTAATACCTAGCCTCGGACTCACAGGTTCCGCTCACGTAAGCTCTGAAAGTCCAGTCAACAAGAGGAGATTTGCAAGGATGGCCCTGCTAGACTATTCAATATCAAAACCATGTCCAAGGATGGCCCTGCTAGACTATTCAATATCAAAACCATGTCCAAGGATGGCCCTGCTAGACTATCTAATATCAAAACCACGTCCAAGGATGGCGCTGCTAGACTATCTAGTATCAAAACCATGTCCAAGGATGACCCTGCTAGACTGTTTAGTATCAAAACCATGTCCAAGGATGGCCCTGCTAGACTGTCTAGTATCAAAACCATGTCCAAGGATGACCCTGCTAGACTATCTAGTATCAAAACCATGTCCAAGGATGACCCTGCTAGACTATCTAATATCAAAACCATGTCCAAGGATGACCTAGCTAGACCATGTCCTTTTCAGTTCTGCTGGATCTGTTGGTTGGAGCATGTTATTCGCTACACCAGAGTAGCAAGACAACCACAAGTTGGCCATAGCACAGACAGCCTGGTGCCAAGGATAGTGCAGTGTCGGGATGGAAGCTGCGAGCAGCCAAGCACTGCTGTAGTTTAGTTTTGGCATCAAAACAAAAAAGCTCTAGTAATTAATTTGTATCATCTGAAAATACTGTGATTATCTATGTTCCTACTACGCTTATTTGCTGCTTGAGCAGTCTGTTTGCTGAAAGGGCCGTTGCTATGGGCCCGTTGATTTGGTCCTGCTGCTACGTGGGTGATACCTCCCAGCTGTCCTGGGGAGTGATGGTCTCTATGTTAGAGCTGCAGTAGGGGCACATCTGAGCATGGGCAGTGGCCTCCTGGGCTGTCTGGCTGGCTGGATTTCTGGGTAGGAGACATTGGCTGCGTGCCTCAATGCAGCAGAAACAATCTCCACAGGAACAGCAGCTGAATGGATATGTTTCTCAGATCCAGGATAAGAAATACATATCAGATATAGGCTGGGGATTCTTCAAGACAGATCTGTAGTATGAGCTTTTTTTTTTGTGGTTCTTGTTCATCACGTGATCTTCAACGTCTTCTTATTTTCACGTCGTTTGAACACTGGTATTTTCCGTTTTATTGTTACTGTGTTGATTGGAGGTCAGCTTCTGTGAAGCCGTGTCAGACCCCTGCACAGTGAGCAGGTCTGTGTGTGTGTGTAACCTGACTCCCTGTTCCTCCCTCCCACACACACACACTGCTGTTCTGGAGGGTGCAGCTGTAGGCAGGGGGACAGACCGGTGTCAGCTGTCTGTCTGCCTGTCAGCCCTCTGCTCAGGGCAGGCTGGGCCAGAGACTGCAGCCACAGCCCCTCCCTGCCCCATGTACACCCACACAGCCCCTCCCTGCCCCATGTACACCCACACAGCCCCTCCCTGCCCCATGTACACCCACACAGCCCCTCCCTGCCCCATGTACACCCACACAGCCCCTTACTGCTCCATGTATACCCACACAGCCCCTTCCTGCCCCCTGTACACCCACACAGCCCCTTCCTGCCCCCTGTACACCCACACAGCTCCTTACTGCCCCCGGTACACCCACATAGCCCCTCCCTGCCCCATGTACACCCACACAGACCCTTACTGCTCCATGTATACCCACACAGCCCCTTCCTGCCCCATGTACACCCACACAGCCCCTCCCTGCCCCATGTACACCCACACAGACCCTTACTGCTCCATGTATACCCACACAGCCCCTTCCTGCCCCCTGTACACCCACACAGACCCTTACTGCCCCCTGTACACCCACACAGCTCCTTCCTGCCCCCGGTACACCCACATAGCCCCTCCCTGCCCCATGTACACCCACACAGACCCTTACTGCTCCATGTATTCCCACACAGCCCCTTCCTGCCCCCTGTACACCCACACAGACCCTTACTGCCCCCTGTACACCCACACAGCCCCTTACTGCTCCATGTATACCCACACAGCCCCTTACTGCTCCATGTATACCCACACAGCCCCTCAAAGGCCATCACAAACTCCCACACAGCCCACATATACACCCACAGCCCCTCACTTCCCTGTGACTATAATTAAACCTGGGATAGGCCCAGAGTAATTCCTGGCCCCTCATTCATTCTTCTGTGCACAACTAGTCATACCCAGCATCCAGTTGGCTTAATCAACCCTTTCCCCTGCTATGAAACTCATTGTCATGAATGAAAATGTGTTCTTTAACAACTGACCTGATAAAGTTGATAAAATATCATTAATATTTTTCTAGGGGTTCCGAGGCACAGTAACCGATGCTCCAGACTTTGATGCCAGTGCCGATGCTGAGACGCTCTACAATGCCATGAAAGGCATCGGTGAGTGACACTGTAGCTACACTCGGTGTCCGCTGTAGGGCAGGGGTACACTAGCCTGGTAAAACCAAACAGAACACTGCACACCTTTGTTTAAGTTTACTTCGGCTGTTTTGAACAGGGCTGTCCAACCCTGTTCCTGGAGGGATACCGTCCTGTAGGTTTTCACTCCAACCCTGTTCCTGGAGGGATACCGTCCTGTAGGTTTTCACTCCAACCCTGTTCCTGGAGGGATACCGTCCTGTAGGTTTTCACTCCAACCCTGTTCCTGGAGAGCTACCGTCCTGTAGGTTTTCACTCCAACCCTGTTCCTGGAGAGCTACCCTCCTGTAGGTTTTCACTCCAACCCTGTTCCTGGAGAGCTACCCTCCTGTAGGTTTTCACTCCAACCCTGTTCCTGGAGAGCTACCCTCCTGTAAGTTTTCACTCTAACCCTAGTCTAGCCCTCCTGATTCTAGTAATTAGCTGGTTGATAAGAATCAGGTTAGTTACAACTGGGGTTGGAGCAAAAATCTACAGAAGGGTAGCTCATAGGAATAGATTAGAATCATTCTATTTCAATGGTGTATCTCTCCAGGAACAGGGTTGGGCAGCCCTGGGTTACAAGGTTCTAAAGTCACATGTTACTGATGATCTTCCTCTGTGCTCTGCAGGCAGCGACAAGGAGGCCATCATGGATTTGGTCACTAGCAGAAGCAGTGCTCAGAGACAGGAGATTGTACAGGCGTACAAGTCTAGCTATGGGAAGGTACAGGAACATCACATCATAACATCCAACATCACGTCACTCATCACGTTTCTGTACCTTTCCAGAGCTGGACCTGGATTGCATTGAACATATTTTCATGTACATAAACATCACTATATATCATTTGGTGTTGAATGCTTTGAGATAAATACCAGAAAGTACCCATTGTTACTATGCCCCACTCTATGATATTTAGTTAATACCAGGTCAATACTGGATCAGTACCAGCTAAAACCACGGTGTAAAGTTAAGTTGTACCACAAATTGCACAATTCAGTGTGCCATTTATTAGAAGGTACAATACATTGTTAGTTAAATTCCATAGGTGCATGCATCAAGGGAAATAGTTTATGAACATTAGCTAATGGTAGCTAACATTTCCCATTTGTGTTATTTTATGCTAACGTTAGCTAACAGTCTGAGAAGGTAGTGTGCAGCGAACTTAAGTGTCTGTTTTTGGGGTCTAAACTGCCTCTACAAATAATAATGCAACCATGTAGGCTTTCTATTACATGTAGTAGGAATGGAAAAGTAATTTTACTGTTTGACTATTGTCCCCAAACTGCCACAGTTATCCTTACAAAAATGATCTGTTTGATGTTTCAACTGTAACATTTTGGAATATTAATTCAAATCGTTCAACTGAAATTGTTGCTAAGTAACATGTTTGCCGCTAACAGAAGCGTTGTTGATCTCGCTAAACTCTACTGAGCACATTGTGTCACACATCATGACAGGATAACTTCAAAACAGACATTTGTCTTACTAATTGTGTTGGAAGTTTGTCCAGTCAATTTGCAATTCAGTGTGCACACACCATGAGAGGGTAACTTCATAACAGACATGTCTCTCTTCAACCAGGACCTGATAGATGACCTGAAGTATGAGCTGACGGGGAATTTTGAACGCCTCATTGTCAGTCTGATGAGACCCCAGGCCTATCATGACGCCAAGGAGATCCACGATGCCATCAAAGTAAGATAATGTAGTAGAGATCCACGATGCCATCAAAGTAAGATAATGTAGTAGAGATCCACCATGCCATCAGAGTAAGATACTGTAGTAGAGATCCACCATGCCATCAAAGTAAGATAATGTAGTAGAGATCCACCATGCCATCAGAGTAAGATACTGTAGTAGAGATCCACCATGCCATCAAAGTAAGATAATGTAGTAGAGATCCACGATGCCATCAAAGTAAGATAATGTAGTAGAGATCCACGATGCCATCAAAGTAAGATACTGTAGTAGAGATAGTAAATAGTACATTTTGTACGTAAAAAGTTAAGAAACAGGAAAATTATTGATAATACCCACATCAGACACCAACTGTTACACAGCCCAGTTAGTAATTTTTTCCGTTCTGTATTTAATGTAACACTTTATTTCTAAGGGGGCAGGAACAGATGAGAAGTGCCTGATTGAAGTGTTGGCCTCCAGGAACAACCAACAGATACACGACCTGGTGGAGGCATACAAGGATGGTAAGATATATTTCCTCCCTCCCATTAAATGGTAAGATATATTTCCTCCCTCCCATTAGATGGTAAGATATATTTCCTCCCTCCCATTAGAGGGTAAGATATATTTCCTCCCTCCCATTAGAGGGTAAGATATATTTCCTCCCTCCCATTAGAGGGTAAGATATATTTCCTCCCTCCCATTAGAGGGTAAGATATATTTCCTCCCTCCCATTAGATGGTAAGATATATTTTCTACCTCCCATTAGAATAGATGGTAAGATATATTTTCTACCTCCCATTAGAATAGATGGTAAGATATATTTTCTACCTCCCATTAGAATAGATGGTAAGATATATTTCCTACCTCCCATTAGAATAGATGGTAAGATATATTTCCTACCTCCCATTAGATGGTAAGATATATTTCCTCCCTCCCATTAGATGGTAAGATATATTTTCTACCTCCCATTAGAATAGATGGTAAGATATATTTCCTACCTCCCATTAGATGGTAAGATATATTTTCTACCTCCCATTAGAATAGACGGTAAGATATATTTCCTACCTCCCATTAGAATAGATGGTAAGATATATTTCCTACCTCCCATTAGATGGTAAGATATATTTCCTCCCTCACATTAGATGGTAAGATATATTTCCAACCTCCCATTAGAATAGATGGTAAGATATATTTCCTACCTCCCATTAGATGGTAAGATATATTTTCTACCTCCCATTAGATGGTAAGATATATTTTCTACCTCCCATTAGAATAGATGGTAAGATATATTTTCTACCTCCCATTAGAATAGATGGTAAGATATATTTCCTCCCTCACATTAGATGGTAAGATATATTTCCTCCCTCCCATTAGATGGTAAGATATATTTCCTCCCTCCCATTAGAGGGTAAGATATATTTCCTCCCTCCCATTAGAGGGTAAGATATATTTCCTACCTCCCATTAGATGGTAAGATATATTTTCTACCTCCCATTAGATGGTAAGATATATTTTCTACCTCCCATTAGATGGTAAGATATATTTTCTACCTCCCATTAGAATAGATGGTAAGATATATTTCCTACCTCCCATTAGATGGTAAGATATATTTCCTACCTCCCATTAGATGGTAAGATATATTTCCTACCTCCCATTAGATGGTAAGATATATTTCCTACCTCCCATTAGATGGTAAGATATATTTTCTACCTCCCATTAGAATAGATGGTAAGATATATTTCCTACCTCCCATTAGATGGTAAGATATATTTTCTACCTCCCATTAGAATAGATGGTAAGATATATTTCCTACCTCCCATTAGATGGTAAGATATATTTCCTCCCTCCCAATAGAAGGTAAGAAGATATATTTCCTACCTCCCATTAGATGGTAAGATATATTTTCTACCTCCCATTAGAATAGATGGTAAGATATATTTCCTACCTCCCATTAGAATAGACGGTAAGATATATTTCCTACCTCCCATTAGAATAGATGGTAAGATATATTTCCTACCTCCCATTAGATGGTAAGATATATTTCCTCCCTCACATTAGATGGTAAGATATATTTCCAACCTCCCATTAGAATAGATGGTAAGATATATTTCCTACCTCCCATTAGATGGTAAGATATATTTCCTACCTCCCATTAGATGGTAAGATATATTTCCTACCTCCCATTAGATGGTAAGATATATTTTCTACCTCCCATTAGAATAGATGGTAAGATATATTTCCTCCCTCCCATTAGATGGTAAGATATATTTCCTCCCTCCCATTAGATGGTAAGATATATTTCCTCCCTCCCATTAGATGGTAAGATATATTTTCTACCTCCCATTAGAATAGATGGTAAGATATATTTTCTACCTCCCATTAGAATAGATGGTAAGATATATTTTCTACCTCCCATTAGAATAGATGGTAAGATATATTTCCTACCTCCCATTAGATGGTAAGATATATTTCCTACCTCCCATTAGATGGTAAGATATATTTCCTACCTCCCATTAGAATAGATGGTAAGATATATTTTCTACCTCCCATTAGAATAGATGGTAAGATATATTTCCTACCTCCCATTAGATGGTAAGATATATTTTCTACCTCCCATTAGAATAGATGGTAAGATATATTTCCTACCTCCCAATAGATGGTAAGATATATTTCCTACCTCCCATTAGATGGTAAGATATATTTTCTACCTCCCATTAGATGGTAAGATATATTTCCTACCTCCCATTAGATGGTAAGATATATTTCCTCCCTCCCAATAGAAGGTAAGAAGATATATTTCCTACCTCCCATTAGATGGTAAAATATATTTCCTACCTCCCAATAGATGGTAAGATATATTTCCTACCTCCCATTAGAAGCTGAATGGTGGAGATGCCTGCAAATCCATCAAAAAATCGTTCTTGATCTTGAGCATCAAAACATAATCACAATGAGTGCAAAACGCCCATAACAGTTACAGTATGACATACACCATAAGATAAGAATTTAATTTGATCACTCTTGTTGCTGCACAGCAGGAAATGCAAACGTAGTGTATTCAAGGATTCTGAAGTTTGTAATTTCCACCTGAATTCCCCATTTCCTGTTGCTGCAGGAAATGTGAAACTGGTCAAATCAAGATTAGCATTTTTTATTACAATCTCAAAGAGCTTTAAGCAACAACATTTTTTTTTTAAAAAGACATACAATTTAGAAAAAACAAAACAAATAGTTAATGGCCGATCGTGGCAGGCAGGGTAGTTAATTAATGGCTTGAGGCCACCAGGAGGAAGGCTAGAGTAGAGGCAGTCCAGAGGAGAAACAGGGGGGGTCACATCCAGGGGTCAGACTGGTCCAGAGCTGTTCATCAAGGGCACCCTGGCGGCCCTTTCCGTAGCTGAAGCAGTGCTTCTCAGTAGTAGCCTCTGAAGTCAGTCTCCATGGGTAGAACTCCTTCACTACATTACCGATGTGTAGCACGCACCTGGGTAAAGACACGACAGCCGCGAAAGCACCAGAAAAGCACACTGCACATCAGTCAAGAAAAGTTCGCCTTGAAGCTAACCACTGGAGAAAACTGTTTAAAACTTCAACTTCAGCATCTTCAACGAGCCTGCCATCTCCAAACAACACCCCCTTACTTTGAATCAAAACATTGCTAGTTTGCTAGCAACTTAGCTATCTGAGCTTCTTGATGACAGTGACGCATTAGTTAGGTGAAACCAACTGACTCACCAGTCATGCCATGCCGGTAGCTAACAAATTAGCTAACAAAAATGCACTTAAAAAATGCAATCAAAAGAACTTAAAATGTATTATATATTTACAAATTTACAGGAGCTCCTAGCCTAGGGTGCTATTCCGGCGTCATGGCAATGATTGAACTTCAAATATAGTACATCACAGCTATAGTATTAAATACAACTGTATACAGCTGACACACCAAATATAGATATATAGGATTTTGATTTGATCACTCTGCACAGCGGGACATGTAAATGTGTAGTGTATTCAAGGCTTCTGAAGTTTGTAATTTCCACTTGAATTCCCATTTCCTCTTGCTGCAGCTACAGTATGACATACTCTACAAAAGTATGTGGACACCCCCTTCAAATTAGTGGATTTGGCTATTTCAGCCGCACCTGTTGCTGACAGGTGTATAACATCAAGCACACAACCATGCGATCTCCTTAGGGAAACATTAGCAGTAAAATGGTCTTACTGAAGAGCTCAGTGACATTCAACGTGGCACCGTCATAGAATGCCACCTTTCCAACAAGTCAGTTAGTCAAATTTCTGCCCTGCTAGAGCTGCCCCGGTCAACTGTAAGTGCTGTTATTGTGAAGTGGAAACATCTAGGAGCAACCGTGGCTCAGGCCACACAAGATCACAGAACGGTACCGCCAAGTACTGAAGCGTGAGGAAACGTTTTCTCTGGAGTGATGAATCACGCTTCACCATCTGGCAGTCCGATGGACGAATATGGGTTTGGCGGATGCCAGGAGAACGCTAACCTGCCCCAATACATAGTGCCAACAGAAAAGTTTGGTGGAGGAGGAATAATGGTCTGGGGTTGTTTTTCATGGTTCGGGATAGGCCCTTTAGTTCCAGTGAAGGGAAATCTTAATGCTACAGCATACAATGACATTCTAGATGTTTCTGTGCTTCTAACTTTGTGGCAACAATTTGGGGAAGTCCCTTTCCTGTTTTAGCATGACAATGCCCCTGTTGACAAAGCGAGGTCCATACAGAAAGGGTTTGCCGAGATCAGTGTGGAAGAACTTGACTGGAAATGCACAGAGCCCTGACCTCAACCCCATCGAATACCTTTGGGATGAATTGGAACGCCGACTGCGAGTCAGGCTTAATTGCCCAACATCAGTGCCCGACCTCAGTAATGCTCTTGTGGCTGAATGGAAGCAAGTCCCTGCAGCAATGTTAGAACATCTAATGGAAAGCCTTCCCATTAGATTGGAGGCTGTTATAGCAGCGAACGAGGGACCAACTCCATATTAATGCCCATGGTTTTGGAATGAGATGTTCAACGAGCAGGTGTCCACATTCTTCTGGTCATGTAGTGTATGACAAACACAGCATGTTCCAGTGAAATCCTGGTTGTGTTCTTAACTGTGTGTGTTGTTACTGTGTTCAGCTTACGGCTCAGACATTGAGGAGGACGTTACAGGGGAGACCTCCGGGCACTTTAAGAAGATGCTGGTTGTTTTGCTTCAGGTCAGTTGTTTTATAAGGTCACAGCCATGGAAACAGGAAATGTAATTGATCTAATGTGATTTTACTATTTGAACGGCTGTCAATATCTTGTTTTCTAGTTTTTCGGGGGGGGTTTTGTAAGTAGATCTAGTCTGGGTACCAATCTGTTACCTAACTTGTTGTTGTCCTAACCAAGGCATTTGTATAGCTGTTTAGTCAGACTTTGTGTGTGTTTCCAGGGAACCAGAGATGAACCAGGAATAGTGCATGCTGACCTAATAGAGGAGGACGCTCAGGTGAGTGTTTTTAAAGTTGTAGAACACTTTCAACCATAATAGAAACACCAAGCACGTGTTACCCTTCCTAACCCTATCAACCTCACCGCCTTTCTCCCTGTCTCTAACTATCCATTTTCAACACTTTTCAGGTGCTGTTTGCAGCCGGGGAGGAGCAGTGGGGCACAGAGGAGTCCATATTCATTATGTTGCTGGGAAACCGCAGTGTCAACCACCTCCAGATGGGTGAGTATAACACTGGGGGTACATAAACACCAGGCTGAGAGGGACCACAGCATCATGACCTCAGCCTGACCAGAACACTGGCTACGTCCCAAATGGCACCCTACTCCCTACATAGTGCGCTGTCTATAACCCATAGATGTTAACAGTAGTGCACTATGTGACGAATAGGGTTCCATTTGGAACGTATCCATTCTGACGTCGGTGTGAAATCTACTCGTGTGAATCGGTAATTGCTTGTCACACCCACAACACACAGGAACCCTGGTTGTATCAGGCTGCTGAGTTATGTGTCTATGGTCTGGGCTCAGTAGTGACTAGGATACCATGCCAGGGAATGACTCCGTTCTCTGTCTTCTTCCTGCAGTGTTTGATAAGTACCAGGAGATAGCAGAGACGTCCATAGAGGACAGTATCAAGAGTGAGCTGTCTGGGGACTTTGAGAGACTCATGTTGGCTGTCGGTACGTGTTGACTCTTTCTGATAGCACACATGAAGATCCTTCCGCCTGGTTAAAATCGGACAGAACCCAATTGAAATCAAATTGAACACTGTTGAGTGCACTCACTGTTGTTTAGTCTGGTTTAATCATACCTAGTCAAGTCATCCATGAACTGTTATTCCAAAATGCCTGTCTTGTGCTCACTGTCTCCTACAGTCCAGTGCATCAGGAGTGTACCTATGTACTTCGCCAAGCGTCTCTACAAGTCTATGAAGGTAAAAATCAACTGCTTATTTTTATTAAAGTATTTCAGTCTCAGCTGTGCTCTTATCAACCTCACTCTGACCAACAAGCTCTCAATTCAATTAAATTAAAAGGGCTTTATTGGCATGGGGAAACGTATGTTTACATTGCCAAAGCAAGTGAAATGGATAAAGAGAAGTCAAATAAACAATAAAAAGCAAATCTCTCTCTCTCGCCATCCCTCCTTCACTCCAGGGTCTTGGTACACAAGACAACACTCTGATCAGGATCATGATCTGTCGTTCTGAGATAGACATGCTGGACATCCGGGAGTGCTTCCGTATGTGCTATGAGAAGTCCCTGTACAACATGATCAAGGTAATACAACTTATCTTAAACCTGTATATGCTTTGATCCTATAGATTGTAACCTCTAGACGTTACAATGCCTCTTGTTTGAAGTTATGTCTTAGTCACCTTGTCTAGTGACTGAGATAAGAGTAACATTATGACTTCATAATCGGTCTATCTGTATAGCTCCCTGTATGTCTAACTAGCTATCTGTATATCTCTGTCTATCTGTCTATATTTCTGTCTAACTAACTATCTGTCTGTCTGTGTAACTAGCTATCTGTCTATCTAACTAGCTATCTGTCTATCTAACTAGCTATCTGTCTATCTAACTAGTTATCTGTATATCCCCATATCTGTCCAACTAGCTATTTGTCTATCTGTATATTTCCCTGTATGTCTAACTAGCTATCTGTATATATCCCTGTCTATCTAACAAGCTATATGTCTATCTAACTATATATCAATCTGTCTATCTAACTAGCTATCTGTCTATCTAACTAGCTATCTCTCTATCTGTATATCTCCCTGTCTATCTGTCTGTCTAACTAAATATCTGTATATCTCCATGTCTTTCTAACTAGCTATATGTATATCTGTATATCTCCCTGTCTATCTAAACTGCAGTTGAAGTCGGAAGTTTACAAACACTTAGGTTGGAGTCATTAAAACTTGTTTTTCAACCACTCCACACATTTCTTGTTAACAAACTGTAGTTTTGGCAAGTCGGTTAAGGCATCTACTTTGTGCATGACACAAGTAATTTTTCAAAAACAATTTACAGACAGATTATTTTACTTATAATTCACTGTATCACAATTCCAGTGGAATGATGTCATGGCTTTAGAAGCTTCTGATAGGCTAATTGACATCATTTGAGTCAGTTGGAGGTGTACCTGTGGATGTATTTCATGGCCTACCTTCAAACTCAGTGCCTCCTTGCTTGACATCATGGGAAAATCAAAAGAAATCAGCCAAGACCTCAGAAAAAAAATTGTAGACCTCCACAAGTCTTGTTCATCCTTGGGAGCAATTTCCAAACGCCTGAAGGTATCACGTTCATCTGTACATACAATAGTACGCAAGTATAAACACCATGGGACCACGCAGCCTTAATACCGCTCAGGAAGGAGACGCGTTCTGTCTCCTAGAGATGAACGTACTTTGGTGCAAAAAGTGCAAATCAATCCCAGAACAACAGCAAAAGACCTTGTGAAGATGCTGGAGGAAACAGGTACAAAAGTATCTATACTTTTTTGAGAAATGTCCTCTGGTCTGATTAAACAAAAATAGAACTGTTTGGCCATAATGACCATCGTTATGTTTGGAGAAAAAAGGGGGAGATTTGTAAGCCGAAGAACAGCATCCCAACCGTGAAGCACGGGGGTGGCAGCATCATGTTGTTGGAGTGCTTTGCTGCAGGAGGGACTGGTGCACTTCCCAAAATAGATGGCATCATGAGGCAAGAAAATTATGTGGATATATTGAAGCAACATCTCAAGACATCAGTCAGGAAGTTAAAGCTTGGTCGCAAATGTGTCTTCCAAATGGACAATTACCCCAAGCATACTTCCAAAGTTGTGGCAAAATGGCTTAAGGATAACAAAGTCAAGGTATTGGAGTGGCCATCACGAAGCCCTGACCTCAATCCTATAGAAAATTGGTGGGCAGAACTGAAAAAGCGTGTGCGAGCATGGAGGCCTACTAACCTGACTCAGTTACACCAGCTCTGTCAGGAGGAATGGGCCAGAATTCACCCAACTTATTGTGGGAAGCTTGTGGAAGGCTACCTGAAATGTTTGACCCAAGTTAAATAATTTAAAGGCAATGCTACCAAATACTAATTGAGTGGATGTAAACTTCTGACCCCCTAGGAATGTGATGAAATAAATAAAAGATGAAATAAATCATTCTCTCTACTATTATTCTGACATTTCACATTCTTAAAATAAAGTGGTGATCCTAACTGACCTAAGACAGGGAATTTTTAATAGGATTATATGTTAGGAATTGTGAAAAACTGAGTTTAAACGTATTTGGCTATGGTGTATGTCAACTTCCGATTTCAACTGTAGCTATCTATCTAACTAGCTGTCTAACTAGATATCTGTCTATCTAACTAGCTATCTCCCTGTCAATTGTATATATGTCTGTCTAAATAGCTGTCTGTATATCTAACTAGCTGTATGTATATTTGTATATCTCCCTATCTTTCTAACGAGCTCTCTGTATATCTCTCAGTCCATCTAACTAGCTACTGTATGTCTCTGTCTATCTAACTAGCTATCTGTCAGTCTAACTAAATATATTTATATCTAACTAGCTATCTCCCTGTCTATCTGTGTATCTCTCTGTCTGTCTGTCTATCCAACTAGCTATCTGTCTATCCAACTAGCTATCTGTATAACTAGCTACTGTATCGCTCTGTCTGGCTGTCTATCCAACTAGCTGTCTGTCTATCTAGATATCTGTCTATCTAACTAGCTATCTGTATATCGCTCTGTCTGGCTGTCTATCCAACTAGCTATCTGTATAACTAGCTACTGTATCGCTCTGTCTGGCTGTGTATCCAACTAGCTGTCTGTCTATCTAGATATCTGTCTATCTAACTAGCTATCTGTATATCTCTCAGGCTGTCTGTCTATCTAGCTATCTAACTAGCTATCTGTCTGTCTGTATATCTCTCAGGCTATCTAACTAGCTACTGTATCTCTCTGTCTGTCTGTCTGTCTAACTAAATATCTGGCTATCCAACTAGCCATCTGTCTGTCCAACTAGCTATCTGTCTATCTAACTAGCTATCTCTCTATCTGTATATCTCCCTGTCTATCTAACTAGCCATCTGTCTGTCGAACTAAATATCTGTCTATCCAACTAGCCATCTGTCTGTCTGTCTAACTAGCTATCTGTCTAACTAGTTATCTGTCTATCTCCATGTCTATCTAACTAGCTATCTGTGTAGCTGTATATCTCCCTGTCTGGCTAACTAGCTCTTTGTGTATCTAACTAGCTGTCTGTATATATGTATATCTCCTGGTCTGTCTGTCTAACTAGCTGTCTGTCTATCTATATATGTCCCTGTCTATGTCAATTTCTATCTAACTAGCTGTCTGTCTAACTAGCTGTCTATGTATATGTCCCTGTCTAACTAGCTGTCTGTCTATCTATATATGTCCCTGTCTGTCAATTTCTATCTAACTAGCTGTCTGTCTATCTAACTAGCTGTCTGTCTATCTAACTAGCTGTCTATGTATATGTCCCTGTCTAACTAGCTGTCTATCTGTATATCTCCCCTCCCTGTATATATTTTAACATGATGTCTTAATGTTCTGTCTGGTCTTCTACCCAACAGGAAGACACATCCGGAGATTACAAGAGGACTCTGCTCGCCCTGTGTGGAGGAGATGATGAGTGAGTTAGTTACTGCTGATTGACGGAGCTCATCATTACTGTGTTTTTGTTTCTGTAGTTCATTTTCACCACTTGGGGGTGACATTGCACCATCTCAATTTATCCACCGTTGGCAGATTCAACAATGCCTTTTTCTGAGAAAACATTAAGCCAAGGAGCTGAAACTCAAAAGCTTCTCTAAAAAGTGAGAGAATTTAGAATGAAATGTGGTCATAGTTCAGGAATGAGTCAGAGAAGAAATACTGTTCATATATAACTCTCAACAGGCAAGCCTGAAGGGTCAGAACAGGGTCTGCTTTGTGCTAAGTTGACATAAGGTATTGTGGTCATGCTAAGACGGTTATACTGTGGATAATTTTGCTATTTGATTTTTAATTTTATGACCCCTTTAGGTATCAACATAAAAAAAAAAGAGCAATTTGATAAAATAGCAATGTTGGCCTTTACCACTATAGCCGATAGAAATGCATTGAACAACACGTTCAGAAATGTCAAAAAGGACAGTCAGAAAATAAATCATAAAAACAAAGTTCTGAAGTGTCTATGCTATACCTAGGAGATACAGTGCATTCGGATAGTATTCAGACCCCTTCCCAAAATGTTACGTTACAGCCTTATTCTAAAATTGATTAAATTATATTTTTTCCTCTTCAATCTACACACAATACCCCATAATGACATCACAATACCCCATAATGACATCACAATACCCCATAATGACAAAGTGAAAACAGGTTTTTAGAAATACCGTATTTTACATAAGTATTCAGACCCTTTGCTATGAGACTCAAAATGGAGCTCAGGTGCATCCTGTTTCCATTGATCATCCTTGACATGTGTCTACAACTTGATTGGAGTCCACCTGTGGTAAATTCAATTGATTGGACATGATTTGGAAAGGCACACACCTGTCTATATAAGGTCCCACAGTTGACAGTGCATGTCAGAGCAAAAACCAAGCAGTGAGGTCCAAGCAATTGTCCGTAGAGCTCTGAGACAGGATTGTGTCGAGGCACAGATCTGGGGAAGGGTACCAAAAAAATTCTGCAGCATTGAAGGTCCCCAAGAACACAGTGGCCTCCATCATTCTTAAATGGAAGAAGTTTGGAACCACCAAGACTCTTCCTAGAGCTGGCCGCCCGGCCAAACTGAGCAATCGGGGGAGGTGACCAAGAACTCGATGTCTCCTGACACTTGTGGGGGTCGCAGAGCAAAACGGAAAACACCATCGTGAGAGGCTCATCTTTCCATATAGTGGTCGTAATAGTTTGTAATTCACACCGTTCGGACGCTACAGACGTTTACGTGACAAGACCAATTTTTGGGATGTCTCATGTTCTGACAGACACCGCTCTAGCTCTGCCACCTTCCACCGCCGATGCGGAAGTGCGACATGCCGATGCGGAAGTGCGACATGCCAATGCGGAAGTGCGACATGCCAATGCGGTGGATTGAGACGAATCTAATGCAACCAGATATCTCTAGTTTAAACTGACAGATTTTGATAGGGATTCTTTTTGTTATTTAACTTAGATTGACATACCCGTGCGTTAATCAACTCCTAAGGGGTTAAATCAGCCATAAACCCCCTTGTGACAGGGGGGAGATGGAAGCTTGTTGTGTGCAACAGGGAGTGTCAATGCAAGCTTCCCAAACAAACAAAACAATCTTGCTGAAATATTTACATTCGTGTAGTGATGACATGGACGTCGATTTTTAAGGCAGCCCCCTGCACCTCTCTGAGTCAGAGGAAAATGCGGAAGACACATTTCGTTTGAATGCACTCAGTTGTGCAACTGAGTCTGTATTCCCCATTTCCTTCCTATCTATGGGTAACAGGGTTGACGTGTTATGCTTGACCCACTCCGTTTTCCACCACAAAACACCAGAAAATGTCCAGAAAGAGTAGAACCAGCTCATATGCTTTTACACTATGATTTGATTATTACATTTTCTTTAGAAAACAAAAATCTAAAGCAATAGTTAATAAAACGAGAGTTCAGTTCACGTAACAGGGTTGACCTTAAAATGAGGGACAGACGTATATTAATCACTAATCAGATTCAAATAAAACATTTTTCTTTTTTTAAGAAAGGCCTTTTTTCATATAAATAAATCAGATGTATTGAATTCTCCATATGGTCTATACTAAAGGGCACTTTGTTTAACATAACAGGCTTAAACAAAAAAAAAGAAATCTATATTGGTGCTCAATTTCTACTTAAAATATTTAAAGGACGCGCGCAAAAGGTACTCTTTTCGTGGAATGACCCAGCTACTTTAGGGAGAGAGTGTTATTAGGAGAGAAAACAGAGTTGTCAAAGGAACGGGATGTCGTGTGGACCATCAGATCTCAGAATAGCATATCTTATCTAGGAAATGAACCCAGTTCTCTTTGGGTGTGTTGGGTGGGGGGTCAGGGTTAGCTCTGTGGTTTTGTTGTTGGGTGGGGGGTCAGGGTTAGCTCTGTGGTTTTGTTGTTGGGTGGGGGGTCAGGGTTAGATCTGTGGTTTTGTTGTTGGGTGGGGGGTCAGGTTAGCTCTGCGGTTTTGTTGTTGGGTGGGGGTTAGCTCTGCGGTTTTGTTGTTGGGTGGGGGGTCAGGGTTAGCTCTGTGGTTTTGTTGTTGGGTGGTCAGGGTTAGCTCTGCGGTTTTGTTGTTGGGTGGGGGTTAGCTCTGTGGTTTTGTTGTTGGGTGGGGGGTTAGCTCTGTGGTTTTGTTGTTGGGGTTAGCTCTGTGGTTTTGTTGTTGGGGGTTAGCTCTGTGGTTTTGTTGTTGGGTGGGGGGTCAGGGTTAGCTCTGCGGTTTTGTTGTTGGGTGGGGGGTCAGGGTTAGCTCTGTGGTTTTGTTGTTGGGGGTCAGGTTAGCTCATGCGGTTTTGTTGTTGGGTGGGGGTTAGCTCTGGTTTTGTTGTTGGGGGTCAGGGTTAGCTCTGTGGTTTTGTTGGGGGTCGGTCAGGGTTAGATCTGTGGTTTTGTTGTGTGGGAGGTCAGGGTTAGATCTGTGGTTTTGTTGTTGGGGGAGGGTCAGGGTTAGCTCTGTGGTTTTGTTGTTGGGGGTCAGGTTAGCTTTGTTGTTTGGGGGTCAGGGTTAGCTCTGTGGTTTTGTTGTTGGGGGTTAGCTCTGTGGTTTTGTTGTTGGGGGTCAGGGTTAGCTCTGTGGTTTTGTTGTGTGGGGGGGCAGGGTTAGATCTGTGGTTTTGTTGTGTGGGGAGGGTCAGGGTTAGCTCTGTGGTTTTGTTGTTGGAGGTCAGGGTTAGCTCTGTGGTTTTGTTGTTGGGGGTCAGGGTTAGCTCTGTGGTTTTGTTGTTGGGGTCAGGGTTAGATCTGTGGTTTTGTTGTTGGGGAGGGTCAGGGTTAGCTCTGTGGTTTTGTTGTTGGGGGTCAGGGTTAGCTTTGTTGTTTGGGGGTCAGGAGTTAGCTCTGTGGTTTTGTTGTTGGGGGTTAGCTCTGTGGTTTTGTTGTTGGGGGTCAGGGTTAGCTCTGTGGTTTTGTTGTGTGGGGGCAGGGTTAGATCTGTGGTTTTGTTGTGTGGGGAGGGGTCAGGGTTAGCTCTGTGGTTTTGTTGTTGGGGGTCAGGAGTTAGCTCTGTGGTTTTGTTGTTGGGGGTCAGGGTTAGCTCTGTGGTTTTGTTGTTGGGGGGTCAGGGTTAGCTCTGTGGTTTTGTTGTTGGGGGTCAGGGTTAGCTCTGTGGTTTTGTTGTTGGGGGCAGGGTTAGCTCTGTGGTTTTGTTGTTGGGGGCAGGGTTAGCTCTGTGGTTTTGTTGTGGGGGGTTAGCTCTGTGGTTTTGTTGTTGGGGGTCAGGTTAGCTCTGTGGTTTTGTTGTTGGGGGCAGGGTTAGATCTGTGGTTTTGTTGTGTGGGGAGGGTCAGGGTTAGCTCTGTGGTTTTGTTGTTGGGAGGTCAGGGTTAGCTCTGTGGTTTTGTTGTTGTTGGGGGTCAGGGTTAGCTCTGTGGTTTGTTGTTGTTGGGGGGTCAGGGTTAGCTCTGTGGTTTTGTTGTTGGGGGGTCAGGGTTAGCTCTGTGGTTTTGTTGTTGGGGGTCAGGGTTAGCTCTGTGGTTTTGTTGTTGGGGGCAGGGTTAGCTCTGTGGTTTTTGTTGTGGGGGTTAGCTCTGTGGTTTTGTTGTTGGGGGTCAGGGTTAGCTCTGTGGTTTTGTTGTTGGGGGTCAGGGTTAGCTCTGTGGTTTTGTTGTGGGTGGGGGAGGGTTAGCTCTGGTTTTGTTGTTGGGGGTCAGGGTTCAAATCAAATTTTATTTGTCACATACACATGGTTAGCAGATGCGAGTGTAGCGAAATGCTTGTGCTTCTAGTTCCAACCATGCAGTAGTATCTAACAAGTAATCTAACAAATTCACAACAACTACCTTATACACACAAGAGTAAAGGAATGAATACGAGTATGTACATATAAATATATGGATGAGCAATGGCTGACCGGCATAGGCAAGATGCAGTAGATGGTATGGAGTACAGTATATACACATATATATGAGATGAGTAATGTAGGATATGTAAACATTATATAAATGGCATTGTTTAAAGTGGCTAGTGATACCTTATTTCATCCAATTATAATTATTAAAGTGGCTAGAGATTTGGGTCGATGGCCGAACGGCATAGGCAAGATACAGTAGATGGTTTAGAGTACAGTGTATACATTTGATATGAGTATGTCGGATACGTAAACATTATATACAAAATTGTTTAAAGTGGCTAGTGATACATTTGTTACATCCAATTCCTATGTTTAAAGTGGCTAGAGATTTAAGTCAGTATGTTGGCCGCAGCCACTCAATGTTAGTGATGGCTGTTTAACAGTCTGATGGCCTTGAGGTAGAAGCTGTTTTTAGTCTCTCGGTCCCAGCTTTGATGCACCTGTACTGACCTCGCCTTCTGGATGACAGCGGGGTGAACAGGCACTGGCTCGGGTGGTTGTTGTCCTTGATGATCTTTTTGGCCTTTCTGTGACATCGGGTGGTGTAGGTGTCCTGGAGGGCAGGTAGTTTACCCCCGGTGATGCGCTGTGCAGTCCTCACTACCCTCTGGAGAGCCTTACGGTTGTGGGCGGAGCAGTTGCCGTACCAGGTGGTGATACAGCCCGACAGGATGCTCTTGATTGTGCATCTGTAAAAGTTTGTGAGTGATTTTGGTGACAAGCCGAATTTCTTCAGCCTCCTGAGGTTGAAGAGGCGCTGTTGCGCCTTCTTCACCACGCTGTCTGTGTGGGTGGACCAATTCAGTTTGTCCGTGATGTGTACGCCGAGGAACTTAAAACTTTCCACCTTCTCCACTACTGTCCCGTCGATGTGGATAGGGGGGTGCTCCCTCTCCTGTTTCCTGAAGTCCACGATCATCTCCTTTGTTTTGCTGACATTGAGTGAGAGGTTATTTTCCTGACACCACACTCCGAGGGCCCTCAGCTCTGTGGTTTTGTTGTTGGGGGGGGTCAGGGTTAGCTCTGTGGTTTTGTTCTTGGTGTGGTCAGGGTTAGCTCTGTGGTTTTGTTGTTGGGGGGGGTCAGGGTTAGATCTGTGGTTTTGTTGTTGGGGGTTCAGGTTAGCTCTGTGGTTTTGTTGTTGGGGGTCAGGGTTAGCTCTGTGGTTTTGTTCTTGGTGTGGCCAGGGTTAGCTCTGTGGTTTTGTTGTTGGGGGTGGGGGGTCAGGGTTAGATCTGTGGTTTTGTTGTTGGGGGTTCAGGTTAGCTCTGTGGTTTTGTTGTTGGGGGTCAGGGTTAGATCTGTGGTTTTGTTGTTGGGGGTGTTGAGTTGACTCATGATTAGATTTGATTAAATACATTTTATTATTACAGTGTCCTGCATCTTCAGGATGCCCTTTCCAGATGGGCTCATAAGCCACTGTCTGTTTTTATGATTCAGTCTGTTCCGTACTGCTTGACTCATTGGTTTGTAATTGGTCATTGCAGCCTAGCAGGAGAGTTCTTCCCAGAGGCTGCTCAGCTAGCCTACAAGATGTGGGAAACAAGCGCCATGACGAAAGTCCAGGTTCGGCCCGTGCCCTCTGCCCACATATCCCAAATGGCACCCATTTCCCCCATTCAACATGCATCCCAAATGGCCCTATTTAGTGCACTAGTGGACTCTGGTCAAAAGTAGCGCACTGTATAGGGTCACATTTGGGACACAGCCTTCGTGCCCTTTTGACCATAAAAAATAGTACACTATGTAGGGTGTCATTTCAGAGTTGCACATAGTATAGATTGCATGTTTGTTCTGGCTCTGGCATGCATCTCAATACCTTTACAACGATCTCTTCCCTTGCTGTGGCCCCTCAACCCGTGCTGTTAACTCTACCATCTCTTCACTTGCTGTGGCCCCTCAACCCGTGCTGTTAACTCTACCATCTCTTCCTTTGCTGTGGCCCCTCAACCCGTGTTGACCTGTGCATGTTTGCTGCTCTGACCCTTTGAAGTGTTGACATTTCAGGAGGATTATGCAGTAACGGCTTTGCCTTAACTGTACATGAGAGTGTGTGTGTGTGTGTGTGTGTGTGTGTGTCTGTGTGTCTACTATATCTGATTTGTCCCCTGCCCCCATCTCATCCTCTCTTCTTCAGCTCAGACCAACCATCCGTCCTGCCAGTGATTTTGACCCGGCTGATGATGCTCAGAACCTGAGGAAAGCCATGAAAGGCTTTGGTACATTGTCTCCCATGGAAAAACACATCACCTTCATTCTAACCATGTTAATGACATTGTTGGAACTGGTTCATACATCATATGATATTGTATGAAACATATAAAGGGAAGTGTTTGATAAAACAGGTATTTCTAACCCTTGTTCCTGCCATGTCTTCAGGCACAGATGAAGATGTTATCATTGACATTGTGGCTAACAGGAGCAACGAGCAGAGACAGGAGATCAGACAGGCCTTCAAGTCCATCCTCGGCAGGGTAACACAGACATCCCCAACACTCACATAGTAGCGCTTTACATTGTAATGTGAAACCCACCGCATCCAAAACTCAATGTGTGTGTGTTGGAATGTGATGACATTCGGGCGATGCACAGCGGGCGATGCACAGCGGGCCATTTTGTGCCAGTAGTTCCACACATGGGCTACAGATGTACACAAGATCAGATGGTCATCTGTTCTGTGTGTTAACTATGACCTCTCCTATAGGACCTGATGAAGGATCTGAAGTCTGAGCTGTCTAAGAACCTGGAGAGGCTGATTATCGGCCTGATGCTGACACCTGCTGAGTTTGACGCCAAGATGATGAGGAAAGCGATGGAGGTAGGAGGAGGGGGTGGTTAGTATATGTACAGTGCATTCGTAAAGGATTCAGACACATTGACCTTTTTCACATTTTGTTATGTTACAGCCTTATTCTAAAATTTATACTTTTTTCCCTCATCAATACCCCATGATGACATCACAATACCCCATGATGAAAAAGGCAAAAACAGGTTTTTAGAAATGTTTGCAAATGTAAATAAAAATCAACAACTGAAATATCACATTTATGTAAGTATTCAGACCCTTTACTCAGTACTTTGTTGAAGCAACTTTGGCAGCGATTACAGCCTTGAGTCTTCTTTGGTATGACGGTACAAGCTTGGCACACCTGTATTTGGGGAATTTTTCCCATTCTTCTCTGCAGATCCTCTCAAGCTCTGTCAGGTTGGATGGGGAGCGTCACTGCACAGCTATTTTCTGATCAATCCAGAGATGTTCGATCGGGTTCAAGTCCGGGCTCTGGCTGGGCTACTCAAGGATATTCAGTGACTTGTCCCGAAGCCACTCCTGTGTTGTCTTGGCTGTGTGCTTAGGGTCGTTGTCCAGTTGGAAGATGAACCTTCTCCCCAGTCTGAGGTCCTGAGCACTCTGGAGCAGGTTTTCATCAAGGATCTCTCTTTACTTTGCTCCGTTCGTCTTTCCCTCGATCCTGACTAGTCTCCAGTCCCTGTCGCTGAAAAACATCACCACAGCATGATGCTGCCACCACCATGCTTCACCATAGGGATGGTGCCAGGTTTCCTCCAGGCGGGGTGCTTGGCATTCAGGCCAAATAATTCAATCTTGGTTTCATCAGACCAGAGAATCTTGTTTCTCATGGTCTGAGAGTCCTTTAGGTGCCTTTTGGCGAACTACAAGCGGACTGTCATGTGCCTTTTCTTGAGGAATGGCTTCCGTCTGGCCACTCTACCATAAAGGCCTGATTGGTGGAGTGCTGCAGAGATGGATGTCCTTCTTGAAGGTTCTCCCATCTTCACAGAGGAACTCTGGAGCTCTGTCAGAGTGACCATCGGGTTCTTGGTCACCTCCCTGACCAAGGCCCTTCTCCCCCGATTGCTCAGTTTGGTGGTTCCAAACTTCTTCCATTTGAGAATGATGGAGGCCACTGTGTTCTTGGGGACCTTCAATGCTGCAGAAATGTTTAGGTATCCTTCCCCAGATCTGTGCCTCAACACAATCCTGTCTCGGAGCTCTATGGAAAATTCCTTCGACCTCATGGCTTGGTTTTTGCTCTGACATGCACTGTCAACTGTGGGACCTTATACAGTGGGGGAAAAAAGTATTTAGTCAGCCACCAATTGTGCAAGTTCTCTCACTTAAAAAGATGAGAGAGGCCTGTAATTTTCATCATAGGTACACTTCAACTATGACAGACAAAATGAGGGAAAAATATCCAGAAAATCACATTGTAGGATTTTTTTATGAATTTATTTGCAAATTATGGTGGAAAATAAGTATTTGGTCACATACAAACAAGCAAGATTTCTGGCTCTCACAGACCTGTAACTTCTTCTTTAAGAGGCTCCTCTGTCCTCCACTCATTACCTGTATTAATGGCACCTGTTTTGAACTTGTTATCAGTATAAAAGACACCTGTCCACAACCTCAAACAGTCACACTCCAAACTCCACTATGGCCAAGACCAAAGAGCTGTCAAAGGACACCAGAAACCAAATTGTAGACCTGCACCAGGTTGGGAAGACTGAATCTGCAATAGGTAAGCAGCTTGGTTTGAAGAAATCAACTGGGGGAGCAATTATTATTAGGAAATGGAAGACCTACAAGACCACTGATAATCTTCCTTGATCTGGGGCTCCACGCAAGATCTCACCCGTGGGGTCAAAATGATCACAAGAACGGTGAGCAAAAATCCCAGAACCACACGGGGGGACCTAGTGAATGACCTGCAGAGAGCTGGGACCAAAGTAACAAAGCCTACCATCAGTAACACACTACGCCGCCAGGGACTCAAATCCTGCAGTGCCAGACGTGTCCCCCTTCTTAAGCCAGTACATGTTCAGGCCCGTCTAAAGTTTGCTAGAGAGCATTTGGATGATCCAGATGAGGATTGGGAGAATGTCAGATGAAACCAAAATAGAACTTTTTGGTAAAAACTCAACTCGTCATGTTTGGAGGACAAAGAATTCTGAGTTGCATCCAAAGAACACCATACCTACTGTGAAGCATGGAGGTGGAAACATCATGCTTTGGGGCTGTTTTTCTGCAAAGGGACCAAGACGACTGATCCGTGTAAAGGAAAGAATGAATGGGGCCATGTATCGTGAGATTGTGAGTGAAAACCTCCTTCCATCAGCAAGGGCATTGAAGATGAAACGTGGCTGGGTCTTTCAGCATGACAATGATCCCAAACACACCGCCCGGCAACGAAGGAGTGGCTTCAGAAGAAGCATTTCAAGGTCCTGGAGTGGCCTAGCCAGTCTCCAGATCTCAACCCCATAGAAAATCTTTGGAGGGAGTTGAAAGTCCGTGTTGCCCAGCGACAGCCCCAAAACATCATTGCTCTAGAGGAGATCTGCATGGAGGAATGGGCCAAAATACCAGCAACAGTGTGTGAAAACCTTGTGAAGACTTACAGAAAACATTTGACCTCTGTCATTGCCAACAAAGGGTATATAACAAAGTATTGAGATAAACTTTTGTTATTGACCAAATACTTATTTTCCACCATAATTTGCAAATAAATTCTTAAAAAATCCTACAATGTGATTTTCTGTATTTTCTTTCCTCATTTTGTCTGTCATAGTTGAAGTGTACCTATGATGAAAATTACAGGCCTCTCTCATCTTTTTAAGTGAGAGAACTTGCACAATTGGTGGCTGACTAAATACTTTTTTCCCCCACTGTATAGACAGGTGTGTGTCTTTCCAAATCATGTCCAGTCGATTGAATTTACCACAGGTGGACTCCAATCAAGTTGTAGAAACATCTCAAGGATGATCAATAGAAGCAGGATGCACTTGAGCTCAATTTCGAGTCTCATGGCAAAAAAGTCTGAATACTTATGTAAATATGGTATTTCTGATTTTACAAACATTTCTAAGAATCAAATCAAATTGTATTTGTCACATGCGCCAAATACAACAGGTGTAGACCGAACAGTGAAATGCTTACTTACAAGCCCTTAACCAACAATGCAGTTTTAAGAAAATACCCCCCAAGAAAAGTAAGAGATAAGAATAACAAAGAGCAGCAGTAAAATAACAATAGCGAGGCTATATACAGGGGGTACCGGTACAGAGTCAATGTGCGGGGACACCGGTGTCGAAGTAATTGAGGTAATATGTACATGTAGGTAGAGTTATTAAAGTGACTATGCACAGATAATAACAGAGAGTTGCAGCAGTGTTCCAGGGGGAGGTGGGGCAATGCAAATAGTCTGGGTAGCCATTTTGTTCAGGAGTCTTATGGCTTTGGAGTAAAAGCTGTTTTAGAAGCCTCTTGGACCTAAACTTGGCACTCCGGTACCACTTGCCATGCGGTAGCAGAGAACAGTCTATGACTAGGGTGGCTGGAGTCTTTGACCATTTTTAGGGCCTTCCTCTGTCACCGCCTGGTACAGAGGTCCTGGATGGCAGGAAGCTTGGCCCCGGTGATGTACTGGGTCAAATTCACTACCCTCTGTAGTGCCTTGCGGTCGGAGGCCGAGCAATTGCCATACCATGCAGTGATGCAACCCGTCAGGATGCTCTCGAGGGTGCAGCTGTAAAACCTTTTGAGGATCTGAGGACCCATGCCAAATCTTTTCAGTCTACTGAGGGGGAATAGGCTTTGTCGTGCCTTCTTCATTACTGTCTTGGTGTGCTTGGACCATGTTAGTTTGTTGGTGATGTGGACGCCAAGGAACTTGAAGCTCTCAACCTGCTCCACTACAGCCCCGTCGATGACAATGGGGGCGTGCTCGGTCCTCCTTTTCCTGTAGTCCACAATCATCTCCTTTGTCTTGATCACGTTGAGGGATAGGTTGTTGTCCTTGCACCACACGGTCAGGTCCCTGACCTCCTCCCCTATAGGCTGCCCTTTGTAGTCTGTAATAGTTTGCAGGACCTGCCACATCCGACGTGCATCAGAGCCGTTGTAGTACGATTTGATCTTAGTCCTGTATTGATGCTTTGCCTGTTTGATGGTTTGTCTGAAGGCACAGCAGGATTTCTTATAAGCTTCCAGGTTAGAGTCCCGGTCCTTGAAAGCGGCAGCTCTACCCTTTAGCTCAGTGCGAATGTTGCCTGTAATCCATGGCTTCTGGTTGGCGTATGTACGTACAGTCACTGTGGGGACGACGTCCTCGATGCACTTATTGATGAAGCCAGTGACTGATGTGGTGTACTCCTCAATGCCATCGGGAGAGTCCCGGAACATATTCCAGTCTGTGCTAGCAAAACAGTCCTGTAGTTTAGCATCTTCTTCATCTGATCACTTTTTTGTAGACCGAGTCACTGGTGCTTCCAGTTTAAATTTTTGCTAGTAAGCAGGAATCAGGAGGATAGATTTATGTTCAGATTTGCCAAATGGAGGGCGAGGGAGAGCTTTGTACACGTCTCTGTGTGTGGAGTAAAGGTGGTCTAGAATGTTTTTCCCTCTGGTTGCACATTTAACATGCTGATAGAAATTAGGTAAAACTGATTTGAGTTTCCCTGCATTAAAGTCCCCGGCCACTAGGAGCGCCGCCTCTGGATGAGCGTTTTCCTGTTTGCTTATGGCGGTATACAGCTCATTGAGTGCGGTTTTAGTGCCAGTGGTGGTATGTAGACAGCTACGAAAAATACAGATGAAAACAAAACTCTCTAGGTAGATAGTGTGATCTACAGCTGATCATGAGATACTCTACCTCAGACTTCCTTAGATAGCTGTTTATATAAATGCATAGGCCCCCGCCCTGTGTCTTACCAGAGGCTGCTGTTCTATCCTGCTGATAGTGTTCAACCCGCCAGCTGTATGTTCTTAATGTCGTCGTTCAGCCACTCATCACCTGATGGTCACAAGGCACCCTGATCTCTTTCCGCAAAGTCTCCGTTTCCTTCTCCAGCGAATAACGGGGATCTGGAATGCATTGTAATATATGTATTTACACACTGAATGTTTGTGGAGGTGGTGGATCTCTCAGTATGATACATATCTACTAGACAAGTCTTAGTATGTTCCACCTACAGGTTCTTTCTCCAGTGGGTGGATTGATGTGTGAGACAGATATGACAAACTATGAATCAAAAGTAGAGAGAGAGAGATTAAATCCAAAGATTCTGCATTTAGAAGACATGCAATGGATTTGATGTTTGGCTGCTCACACAAACCAGAATTACAACACCCCTTTCCTATTCCAGGAGTCACAAATTGTTTCAATATATTTCCAGGGGCCGGGGACAGACGAACACGCTCTGATTGAGATCCTGGTCACCAGGAGCAACGAGGAGATCCACGCCATGAACGCTGCCTACCAGGATGGTGAGGCCTATAGCAAACTTTAAAAAATAAAACAAATTAATAACCTTTACCCAGTACCCTGCCCTGAACCTTAGTTACTGTTACTGGCCGGCTACCACCCAGTACTCTGCCCTGAACCTTAGTTACTGTTAGTTAGCCGGCCTCCACCCAGTACCCTGCCCTGAACCTTAGTTACTGTTACTAGCCGTCTACCACCCAGTGCTCTGCCCTGAACCTTAGTCACTGTTACTAGCCGGCTACCACCCAGTACCCTTCCCTGAACCCTAGTTACTGTTACTAGCCGGCTACCACCCAGTACCCTGCCCTGAACCTTAGTTACTGTTACTAGCCGGCTACCACCCAGTATCCTGCCCTGAACCTTAGTTACTGTTACTAGCTGGCCTCCACCCAGTACCCTGCCCGTAACCTTAGTCACTGTTACTAGCCGGCTACCACCCAGTGCTCTGCCCTGAACCTTAGTTACTGTTACTAGCCGGCCTCCACCCAGTACCCTGCCCGTAACCTTAGTCACTGTTACTAGCCGGCTACCACCCAGTACCCTGCCCTGAACCTTAGTTACTGTTACTAGCCGGCCTCCACCCAGTACCCTGCCCTGAACCTTAGTTACTGTTACTTCCCGGCCTCCATCCAGTACTCTTCCCTGAACCCTAGTTACTGTTACTACCCGGCTACCACCTGGGTACCCTGCCCTGAACCTTAGTTACTGTTACTTAGCCGGCCTCCACCCAGTATCCTGCCCTGAACCTTAGTTACTGTTACTAGCCGGCCTCCACCCAGTACCCTGCCCCCTAACCTTAGTTACTGTTACTAGCCGGATCTGTGATCTGGTCATAAAATTTGTATATCTAATTAAAATTAATGATGATATATATATGGAGGTAGTTTTAAAAGAAGTGCTTTATAAATAAACAAAAGAGCATTTCTCTGGTACCTCTCCTGAGATGAGGTCAGTAGTGGTTACTACATGATTCCATATCTGTTATTTCATTGTTTTGATGTCTTCACTATTGTTCTACAATGTAGAAAATAGTAAAAAAATAAAGAAAAACCCTTGAATGAGTAGGTGTGTCCAAACTTTTGACTGGTACTATATATATGTATATAGCAATTATTAGGTACCATGATATTTGTATTGCAGACTCTGCCATCGCTCGTTCTGATATTTCTTCATTTGTGTTTGTTGTGGTATTTGTGTGTATTTTTTTTTTTTGTATTGTTAAGTAATACTGCACTGTTGGAGCTAGAAACATCAGTATTTCTCTGCACCTGCGACAACATCTGCAAAATATGTGTACGCAACTAATACAATTTGATTTGATTTGCTCTTTTAACTGTGGTACCTATTGTTGCCTTTAGGGGGAGCCAGTTGTTCTAGTAGTTGTTACTTAACCATAAAACACTAAAGCACTAACCTTTACTGTAGCTATAAACACCTATTAACCCTAACCTTGGTGTGATGTCTTGCAGGCTATAAGAAGAGCATGGAGGAAGCTATCCAGTCGGACACTTCAGGACGCTTCTGTCAGATCCTCACATCGCTGGTGCAGGTAATGCTTATTCCCTCATACATCTACAAAACAAAGGGCCATAATATGGCCGTCCATATAATTCTATAGGAGTGAGTGAAGTCTGTTCCACATAACAATACCTGCCGTGCTCTTCCTCCCCCCAGGGGGCGAGAGAGCAGGGTCCAGCCGACTGGGACAGAGCATTGGTGGACGCCCAGGTGAGTATATCATGACACTTTTGCTTGTTCGGTTTTCAATGGGGTTTATTGTGGAATATTGTTGATGCTCTTTTCAGGAACTGGCCGATGCCTGTAACGAAGACTCTGATGACATGGAGATTAAGTTCATGAGTATCCTCTGTACCAGGAGCTTCCCACATCTCAGGAGAGGTACCAGAGAAACACTGTTTATTACTAATGCAATATTAAATAGACAAATTATTGGACATACAAACCTCAATGTCTGGCTTTTACGATTGATGATTGGCATGTCATTTCGTTTTTTTTCAGTGTTCCAAGAGTTTGTCCGTTGCAGCAATAAGGACATTGAGCAGATCATCAAGCAGGAGATGTCTGGAGACGTGAAACAGGCCATGTATGGCATAGGTAAGGCCTTGGATTGGATGGCTGCGCATAGACTGCTTTTTTTGTTAGGCCCTTGACTCCAGAGTGGAGTAGAGGCCATTGAGGCTGTTGTCAAATTACATCTTACAGGTTTGGGTATTGTAATATTTTGTTTTTGTTGACCTATCATATCTCTCTTTCTCGTTGCAGTTCGGAGTGTAAAGAACCAGCCTAATTACATTGCTGATCGCCTGTACAAAGCCATGAAGGTAGGTCTATGTCTGCTGCTTTTAGAAGCGACTCCCATCGCAGTCCAGCCATATTTCACTGCCCTGTGGATAGCTAGCTAAATTCAGTTTTTAATAGGCTAGCTGTTAGTACTAGCAGGCCTAAAGAGGATGCATTTCCTAATCACTTCATGTTGTTTCTGTCTACCTGGTAGAGCAGGCTATGTATGTGTTTGTGTTTTGTATTGTTTTGTTGTGTTGTTTTTTATTGTGTTTGTGTTGTGTTTTGTATTGTATTGTGTTTTGTGTTGTGTGTGTGGACCCCAGAAAGAAAGAACTGTGAATACTGGGATCCAACTACACTGAACTAAAATATAAATTTGTTGGTCCCATGTTTCATGAGCTGAAATAAAAGGTCCCAGAAATGTTCCAAACACACAAAAATATTATTTCTCTCAAATGCACAAATTAGTGAGCGTTTCTCCTTTGCCCAGATAATCCATCCAGCTGACAGGTGTGGCATATCAAGAAGCTGATTAAACAGCATGATCATTAAACAGGTGCACCTTGTGCTGAGGACAGTAAAAGGCCACTCTAAAAATGTGCAGTTTTGTCACACAACACAATGCCACAGATGTCTCAAGTTTTTAGGGAGCATGCAATTGGCAGGCTGACTGCAGGAATGTTGAATTTTGCAGGAATAATTTAATGTTTATTTTGTCCACCGTTCTCTATCATACCACGTCGTTTTAAAGAATTTAGGAGTACATCCAACCGACCTCACAGAGTGCCGTATGGCGGTGGTTGGGTTATGGTATGGGCAGGCGTAAGCTACGATGAACACAATTGCATTTCACCAATAGCAATTTGAATGCACAAAAATACTGCGATAAGATCCTGAGGCCCATTTTTTTTTTTTTTTAAGGTATCTGTGACCAACAGATGCATATCTGTATTCCCAGTCATGTGAAATCCATAGATTTAGGTTCTAATGAATTTATTTCAATTGACTGATTTCCTTTATACAAACTTTTTGGGGGGTTGGGTAATTTACCCCAAATCTTGTCTCATCACTGCAACTCCCAATGGGCTCAGGAGGCAAAGGGCGAGTCATACCTCCTCCAAAACAAAGACGCTCCTTAACACCCACCCACTTAACCCAGAAGCCAGCTGCACCAATGTGTCAGAGGAAACACCGTTCAACTGATGACAGCCTGCAGGTGCTAGAGCACGATGAACCAAGTAAAGCCCCCCACCCGGTCAAACCCCTCCCTTAACCCAGACGACGCTGGGCCAATTGTGCACCGCCCTATGGCACTCCCAGTCACGGCCAGTTGTGTGACACAGCCTGGGATCAAACCCGGGTCTGTAGTGACACCTCAAGCACTGCAATGCAGTGTCTTAGACCGCTGCGCCACTCGGGAGGCCCCTAATGGATTTAGTTCAATTGACTGTAGCTGAGTAAAATCTTTTTAAATAATTTCATGTTGCATTTTATATTTTTGATCTGTATATATGTGTAAACATGATTTCTCTGTCCTCTCTGCAGTGTATTGGCACAGACGACCGGGCTCTGATCCGCATCATGGTCTCACGCAGTGAAGTAGACCTTTTCAATATCCGCAAAGAGTTCAAGGAGACTCACGACTGCTCTCTCCATGAATTCATCCAGGTAGAAACCATGGTTGTAAGTTTTCATATTTTACATGTCGAGTGACACACTACTGTCTACTTCACTGTGCATGTCCCTGTACCCTCGCTGTGTGTGTGTGTGTGTCTCCTGTTTTCTGTTGTAATACTGTGCTGCTACACATCCTATTTTCGTCGAGACGGGTAGAACGGGGAACGGTGCTCTAGACGGGTGGAACGGGGAACGGTGCTCTATAGCTTCCTGTGTCGGGCGGGGCTTGTGGGGCTGCGGCTGCCACACAGCTGCTTAGGAATTTCCCATGCATGCTCGACTTCCTCTCTGTAGGCCGGCACCCATGATTGGCTAGAAGATGCCGAGGCAGGAAGTGCCCAATAACAGGTCTATAGTGGCTCTCACATGTAAAAAAAAAACAGGGTTGTGTACTGAATGGCAACCTATTCCTCTATGGGCCCTGGTTGAAAGTAGTGCACTACATAGGACAAAGAGTAGGGCTCTATTTGGGACACGTACAACCAGTAATAACTTCTGCAGGTGAGGGTGGCCCCTTAAACAATGTCAATGATATTATCTATGTACCAGAGGAGGATTTAAGAGTTACTATGGAATGGTGGGGATTGATATACAGTGGGGGAAAAAAGTATTTAGTCAGCCACCAATTGTGCAAGTTCTCTCACTTAAAAAGATGAGAGAGGCCTGTAATTTTCATTTTCATCATAGGTACACTTCAACTATGACAGACAAAATGAGGGAAAAAAATCCAGAAAATCACATTGTAGGATTTTTTATGAATTTATTTGCAAATTATGGTGGAAAATAAGTATTTGGTCACATACAAACAAGCAAGATTTCTGGCTCTCACAGACCTGTAACTTCTTCTTTAAGAGGCTCCTCTGTCCTCCACTCATTACCTGTATTAATGGCACCTGTTTGAACTTGTTATCAGTATAAAAGACACCTGTCCACAACCTCAAACAGTCACACTCCAAACTCCACTATGGCCAAGACCAAAGAGCTGTCAAAGGACACCAGAAACCAAATTGTAGACCTGCACCAGGTTGGGAAGACTGAATCTGCAATAGGTAAGCAGCTTGGTTTGAAGAAATCAACTGTGGGAGCAATTATTAGGAAATGGAAGACATACAAGACCACTGATAATCTTCCTCGATCTGGGGCTCCACGCAAGATCTCACCCCGTGGGGTCAAAATGATCACAAGAACGGTGAGCAAAAATCCCAGAACCACACGGGGGGACCTAGTGAATGACCTGCAGAGAGCTGGGACCAAAGTAACAAAGCCTACCATCAGTAACACACTACGCCGCCAGGGACTCAAATCCTGCAGTGCCAGACGTGTCCCCCTGCTTAAGCCAGTTCAGGCCCGTCTAAAGTTTGCTAGAGATGATCCAGATGAGGATTGGGAGAATGTCAGATGAAACCAAAATAGAACTTTTTGGTAAAAACTCAACTCGTCGTGTTTGGAGGACAAAGAATGCTGAGTTGCATCCAAAGAACACCATACCTACTGTGAAGCATGGGGGTGGAAACATCATGCTTTGGGGCTGTTTTTCTGCAAAGGGACCAGGACGACTGATCCGTGTAAAGGAAAGAATGAATGGGGCCATGTATCGTGAGATTTTGAGTGAAAACCTCCTTCCATCAGCAAGGGAATTGAAGATGAAACGTGGCTGGGTCTTTCAGCATGACAATGATCCCAAACACACCGCCCGGCAATCGAAGGAGTGGCTTCAGAAGAAGCATTTCAAGGTCCTGGAGTGGCCTAGCCAGTCTCCAGATCTCAACCCCATAGAAAATCTTTGAAAGTCCGTGTTGCCCAGCGACAGCCCCAAAACATCACTGCTCTAGAGGAGATCTGCATGGAGGAATGGGCCAAAATACCAGCAACAGTGTGTGAAAACCTTGTGAAGACTTACAGAAAACGTTTGACCTCTGTCATTGCCAACAAAGGGTATATAACAAAGTATTGAGAAACTTTTGTTATTGACCAAATACTTATTTTCCACCATAATTTGCAAATAAATTCTTAAAAAATCCTACAATGTGATTTTCTGGATTTCTTTTTCTCATTTCGTCTGTCATAGTTGAAGTGTACCTATGATGAAAATTACAGGCCTCTCTCATCTTTTTAAGTTGGAGAACTTGCACAATTGGTGGCTGACTAAATACTTTTTTCCCCACTGTACGGATTAGTTGAAAGAGTAGTGAAGTCACATGTTGTAAATACAGTAGTTGTGTCATAAATATACAATAAAATATAACTCGATTCGGAGACGTTCTTTATTGCCGTCAGCGTAAAGTAAATTGCCAATTTTGCTAATATAATGTATTTCAAAAACCAATTTTGAACTTCTGACAAGATTCTGACAAAAGTGATAAATGTCTGTCCACTATAAATGTCTGTCCACCGACCCTGTGTGTCTCTGTGATGTACTCTGTGTCTCGTGATGTACTGTGTGTGTCTCGTGATGTACTGTGTGTGTCTCTGTGAGTCTCTGTGATGTACTGTATGTGTGACGTTACTGAGTTGACAATGCTTTTACTGTGGGAGCTGTTCATATACCTAACTGATTAGTACCCCTGCTCTGAATAACTACAGTGGGCAGAACAAGTATTTGATACACTGCCAATTTTGCAGGTTTTCCTACTTACAAAGCATGTAGAGGTCTGTAAAATCCAGAAAATCACATTGTATGATTTTTAAATAATTAATGTGCATTTTATTGCATGACATAAGTATTTGATCACCTACCACCCAGTAAGAATTCCGTCTCTCACAGACCTGTTAGTTTTTCTTTAAGGAGCCCTCCTGTTCTCCACTCATTACCTGTATTAACTGCACCAGTTTGAACTCGTTACCTGTATAAAAGACACCTGTCCACACACTCAATCAAACAGACTCCAACCTCTCCACAATGGCCAAGACCAGAGAGCTGTGTAAGGACATCAGGGATAAAATTGTAGACGTGCACAAGGCTGGGATGGGCTACAGGACAAAAGGCAAGCAGCTTGGTGAGAAGGCAACAACTGTTGGCGCAATTATTAGAAAATGGAAGAAGTTCAAGATGACGGTCAATCTCCCTCGGTCTGGGGCACCATACAAGATCTCACCTCGTGGGGCATCAATGATCATGAGGAAGGTGAGGGATCCGCCCAGAACTACACGGCAGGACCTGGTCAATGACCTGAAGAGAGCTGGGACCACAGTCTCAAAGAAAACCATTAGTAACACACTACGCTGTCATGGATTAAAATCCTGCAGCGCACGCAAGGTTCCCCTGCTCAAGCCAGCGCATGTCCAGGCCCGTCTGAAGTTTGCCAATGACCATCTGGATGATCCAGAGGAGGAATGGGAGAAGGTCATGTTGTCTGATGAGACAAAAATAGAGCTTTTTGGTCTAAACTCCACTCGCCGTGTTTGGAGGAAGAAGAAGGATGAGTACAACCCCAGGAACACCATCCCAACCGTGAAGCATGGAGGTGGAAACATCATTCTTTGGGGATGCTTTTCTGCAAAGGGGACAGGACGACTGCACCGTATTGAGGGGAGGATGGATGGGGCATGTATCGCGAGATCTTGGCCAACAACCTCCTTCCCTCAGTAAGAGCATTGAAGATGGGTCGTGGGTCTTCCAGCATGACAACGCCCCGAAACACACAGCCAGGGCAACTAAGGAGTGGCTCTGTAAGAAGCATCTCAAGATCCTGGAGTGGCCTAGCCAGTCTCCAGACCTGAACCCAATAGAAAATCTTTGGAGGGAGCTGAAAGTCCGTATTGCCCAGCGACAGCCCCGAAACCTGAAGGATCTGGAGAAGGTCTGTATGGAGGAGTGGGCCAAAATCCCTGCTGCAGTGTGTGCAAACCTGGTCAAGAACTACAGGAAACGTATGATCTCTGTAATTGCAAACAAATGTTTCTGTACCAAATATTAAGTTCTGCCTTTCTGATGTATCAAATACTTATGTCATGCAATAAAATGCTAATTAATTATCTAAAAATCATACAATGTGATTTTCTGGATTTCTGTTTTAGATTCCATCACTCACAGTTGAAGAGTACCTATGATAAAAAATTACAGACTTCTACATGCTTTGTAAGTAGGAAAACCTGCAAAATCGGCAGTGTATCAAATACTTGTTCTCCCCACTGTATATAGTTATATAATTAAGCAATAAGGCCTGAGGGGGTGTGGTACATGGCCAATATACCACAGCTAAGGGCTGTTCTTAGGAACAACGCAACGCAGAGTACCTGGATACAGCCCTTAGCCGTGGTATATTGGCCATATACCACTAACCCCTGGGGTGACTTATTACTGTTATAAACTGGTTACCAATGTAATTAGAAGAGTAAACACAACCCAGTTTATAACTTAGTTTATATTAAATAACTTAGATTATGAACTGGGTGGTTCGAGCCCTGAATGCTGATTTGGCTAACAGCCGTGGTATATTGGCCATATACCACACCCCCTCAGGTCTTATTGTTTAATTATATAATATACGATATAAAAACGTATACTGTACAAACACTCAGTAAAATAGATCCTAAATACTCCTTCCACACCTTGTGTGTAAAATTTAGTGTTCAAAATTTGAATGTGTCCCAAATGGTCCCCTATTATTATATAGTGCCATTTGGGACGGAGTCTGTTTTTGTAAGTTCCTAAAAAGCTGCTGCTTCCTCTCTCAGGGTGATACCTCAGGGGACTACCGTAAGACCTTGCTGATGCTGTGTGGAGGACAAGACTAGAACCAGAACCACCCAGCAGGCTTCCAGAAGGCTCCAGAACACCAGTGGAGCTTCTGGAACACTCTAGAACACCAATTGAAGCTGTCAATCTACCGGTCAACTGTGCTGTGCGTACATCCACATTGAACCCAGTGGGGATAGTCAGTCTGCTCTGTTTGTCCCTCACCGCTGCCACTCCTCTGCCAAAGTGACCTATGACCTCAACAGCCTCCCCACAGAGTCTCTGTTCCTTTCTTCCTTCCTAGCTATCTCGAAGTAATCACAGATCTGAATTGATTCAAGTGATTTTCGGGTGGTAACCTTGCTATGCTTACACCTATCCATAACTAATGATGCATTTTTAAAGTATTGGAACAGGAGCCAGTATTGGAACAGGAGCCAGTATTGGAACAGGAGCCAGTATTGGAACAGGAGACAGGAGTCTTTTTTTCCATGTCAAATGTTAATATTTCTCTTCTTCTTGTTTTTACAGAACCCCTGTAGTGTTAGTGGCATTGACATTGAGAAATAGGAAACTGCTTGTCTATGTGCCTAACTGTCAACCTATTGAGTGCTTGAAGTGTTTTGTACGGCGCTTCTACAATGCAATAGGGTCATCCACCCAATGAATACTGTATGGTTTTAGGAACGTTACATTGTGTCTCCTCAAAATAAAAGGAATGTGTCGTAGTATTGTATTCTGTTGGCATTTCTTTTTTTGAAGACCGATTTTGAATGATAAGATATGACCTATATTATGATAAATGCATATAAAATGCAGACGTTTTTCCAAAGTGCATTGAAAACATTTCAACAAAATTGCTCTTAGCTCCACGTTTCTGTGTAATATGCACTAATGACAGGGCAATGGTTCGTTTGGACTGAGATCATGTTGCGGTCATATTCACTGTGTTGATTTCTTCTGCCAGTGTTCCAGATACAGTAGAACCCAGGGTTAAGGCCGTGTCAATATCTCCACGTGTGGCACCTTATCCCTTATATAGTGCACTGCCTTTGACCAGAACCCTATGAGCCCTGGTCAAAAGCCGTGCACCACATAGGGAATAGAATGCTATTTGGACCGTGTCACTGTGGTTCACTATGTTTAGCTACCTGGGTAGCTTCTGGGTGCCATTCAGTGATTAAATATTGATGTTGGCAGAGGGCACTGGCCAGAGATTTAGAATCCGGAAACTCCCTGGTTACATCCTGAATGGCCCCCTATTCCCTACACATAGTGCACTACTTTTAACCAGAGCCCTATGGTTCCAGGTCAAAAGTGGTACACTAAATGGTACTCTATTCGGAAATGGGCTACTATTTTGGACACGGCACTTTATATAATTCCTTCATTGCCTCTCCCACTGAACCTACAGTACATAAAAGTTATTAACCAATCTTAAAACAGAGATAATGCTGTGGTCTTCTCAGTCCTCATAAATCACTGTGTCATCAAGTTTTTCATAGGGTTTTTTTTTTTCAAAAGGTTTTTCATAGTTAATATAATAGCTTATTTTAATCACAGCCATTACATTCTTTATTTCACTGACCAGAACTATGAGACAAATTAGATATTTCCTCTGGTATAGACCACCGAGTGTACAAAACATTATGAACACCTGTTCTTTCCATGACAGACTGACCAGGTGAAATCTAGGATCCCTTATTGATGTCACTTGTTAAATCCACTTCAATCAGTGTAGATGAAAGGGAGGAGACTGGGTTGAATGGGCAAGACTAAAGATTTAAGTGCCTTTGAACTGGGCATGGTAGTACGAGGAGGGGGGGTTGATAGACGAGGAAAAGGAGGTTTGAAAAACGAGGTTATCCCCTCAATATCTGGTAGGTGTTCTCATGCACTTAAGAAACTTACAAATGTCATGGATATATGGAGGCTTAAATATCCTGACCTAGTGAGATATACATGGAGGAGGTTTAATACCCTGACCTAGTGAGATATACATGGAGGTTTAATATCCTGACCTAGTGAGATATACATGGAGGAGGTTTAATACCCTGACCTAGTGAGATATACATGGAGGAGGTTTAATATCCTGACCTAGTGAGATATACATGGAGGAGGTTTAATACCCTGACCTAGTGAGATATACATGGAAGAGGTTTAATACCCTGACCTAGTGAGATATACATGGAGGAGGTTTAATATCCTGACCTAGTGAGATATACATGGAGGAGGTTTAATATCCTTACCTAGTGAGATATACATGGAGGAGGTTTAATACCCTGACCTAGTGAGATATACATGGAGGAGGTGTAATATCCTGACCTAGTGAGATATACATGGAGGAGGTGTAATATCCTGACCTAGTGAGATATACATGGAGGAGGTGTAATATCCTGACCTAGTGAGATATACATGGAGGAGGTGTAATATCCTGACCTAGTGAGATATACATGGAGGAGGTTTAATACCCTGACCTAGTGAGATATACATGGAGGAGGTTTAATATCCTGACCTAGTGAGATATACATGGAGGAGGTTTAATACCCTGACCTAGTGAGATATACATGGAGGAGGCTCAATCAAGCTAGTCGTCTTGACTACTTTCTTATGTCATTCTCTCTGGCACCAAAAGTTTAAAAAGTGTTGATAGGGGACAGAATGCGGTCGAACCATCACATAATTGGTATACTCATTACTCTTACAGAATTTCCACGAGGGCGAGGATATTGGAAATGTATTCAAAGCCTACTGGATGGCAATTCTTTTTTTTACCAAGACAGAAGAATTTATAACTGACTTTTTCCTACATAACAAAGGAACAGCTGATCCCCTCCCCAGCTGATCCCCTTAATGTAAGGAACACTTTTAAATGTGCTTTTACAGGCCATGCAATTCAACACTCATCTTTAAAACAAAACAATTAAGGTCAAAAGAACTCTATATAGCAACAAAAACTGTACCCATAGAGGTTCAGAATAAGTTAGAGGAAAAACAAAAAGAACTGGCAGAACTTACTCAAGCAAGATCAAGTGCAATATATTATAAAAATAAATCGAAATGGATGGAATATGGGAAAAAAAATGCACCAAATTATCTTCAACATAGAAATGCTAACAAAAATAATTTACAGAAACTCATCCGTGATTTACCAAGCAATATTTTGAAAGAGGAAGGAAAGTACTTTAAGCACATGTTTTAATTTCAGTCTCCTCCATCTCCACTAATGGAAGTTACTAGTGTAACTTAATTTAGTGTCAAATTAACAGCTATCCTGAAAGACTCATGTGAAGGCCTAATTACAGAGGAAGAATTTATAGATACAATTAAAGCGTTCAAGTCCGGGAAAACTCCAGGGCTGAATGGGAAGTATATCAAATATTTTTCAATGTACTCAAAGGTTCGCTATTAACGTGTTTTAACCACTCCTATAAAAAATGGTAGACTATCACATACTCAGAAAGATGGTTAGATTTTACTATGACTGAAACAGGACCCTGGTGGTATATATATACATTAGATAATATTTTGCTACCACGGAAAGGACAACACTTGTCTATTTGTGGAAAAATCACCCTGATTAATTCTTTAGTCATATCCCAGTTTACCTATTTACTTATGGCTCTGCCTATATAATGAATATGAGTCTGTAGGGCAGACGTTTTAAAATATTACATCGTTGGACCTCTCACTAAAGGCTTCAGTCAGACAAAAACCCAGTCCAGTCTAAGCCCAGTCCAAGCTCTTCTCTGTTTTGGCACCCCAACGGTGGAACAAGCTTCCCCCTGAAGCTAGTACAACAGAGTCCTCTGTACTGTATGACGTACTGTGCTATGTACAATGTACTGCATGATGTATGATATAATGTATGATATATTATGTACTGTATTATATATGATGTACTGTATTATATATTATGTACTGTATGATTTACTGTTTATTTTGTATACCTTTATTTAACTATGCAAGTCAGTTAAAAACAAATTCTTATTTTATATGACGGCCTAGTATCAGTGGGTTAACTGCCTTGTTCAGGGGCAGAATGACAGAGATCTAACCTTGTCAGCTCGGCGATTCGATCTTGCAACCTTTTGGTTACTAGTCCAATGCTCTAACCACTAGGCTACCTGCCGCCCCTGTATGATGTATGATGTATGATGTACTGTATTATGTATTGTATTATGTACTGTATGATGTACTGTATGATGTACTGTATGATGTATTGTATTATGTACTGTATTATGTACTGTATCATGTACTGTATGATGTACTGTATTATGTATTGTATTATGTACTGTATGATGTACTGTATGCTGTATGATATACTGTATGATATACTGTACTACGTACTGTATGATGTACAGTATGATGTACTGTATGATGTACTGTATTATGAATTGTATTATGTACTGTATGATGTACTGTATGCTGTATGATATACTGTATGATATACTGTACTACGTACTGTATGATGTACTGTATGATGTAGGATATACTGTACTACGTACTGTATGATGTACGGTATGATGTATGATATACTCCATGCTGTATGACAAACTGTATGATGTACTGTATGATATACTGTATGATGTACTGTATGATGTATGATATACTCCATGCTGTATGATAAACTGTATGATGTACTGTATGATATACTGTGTGATGTACTGTATGATGTACTGTATGATGTACTGTATGATGTATGATATACTCCATGCTGTATGATGTATTGTGTGATGTACTGTATGCAATATTATATGATGTACTGTGTGATGTACTGAATGATGTACTGTATGATATACTGTACGATATATTATATGATGTACTCTATGATATACTGTATGATGTACTGTGTGATATACTGTATGATGTACTGTATGATGTACTGTATGATATACTGTATGATGTACTGAATTATGTACTGTATGATGTACTGTGTGATATACTGTATGATGTACTGTATGATGTACTGTATGATGCATTGTATGATATACTGTATGATGCACTGTATGATATACTGTGTGATGTACTGTATGATGTACTGTATGATATACTGTGTGATGTACTGTATGATGTACTGTATGATATACTGTGTGATGTACTGTATGATGTACTGTATGATGTACTGTATGATGTATGATATACTCCATGCTGTATGATGTATTGTGTGATGTACTGTATGCAATATTATATGATGTACTGTGTGATGTACTGAATGATGTACTGTATGATATACTGTACGATATATTATATGATGTACTCTATGATATACTGTATGATGTACTGTGTGATATACTGTATGATGTACTGTATGATGTACTGTATGATATACTGTATGATGTACTGAATTATGTACTGTATGATGTACTGTGTGATATACTGTATGATGTACTGTATGATGTACTGTATGATGCATTGTATGATATACTGTATGATGCACTGTATGATATACTGTGTGATGTACTGTATGATGTACTGTATGATATACTGTGTGATGTACTGTATGATGTACTGTATGATATACTGTGTGATGTACTGTATGATGTACTGTGGGATGCAAGTTTATCATTTTAAGGCTAATTGATCATTAGAAAACCCTTTTGCAATTATGTTAGCGCAACTGGAAATGGGTTGTGCTGCTTAAAGAAGCAATAAAACTGGCCTTCTTTAGACTAGTTGAGTATCTGGAGCCTCAGCATTTGTGAGGTCGATTAGAGGCTCAAAATGGCCAGAAACAAAGACCTTTCTTCTGAAACTCTTCGGTCTATTCTTGTCTCATTTACAACTGCGACCTGGCCAAGATAAAGCAAAGCAGTGCGACAAAAACAACAACACAGAGTTACACATAAAGGAAGTGTTGGCTTTGGGGATGACCAGTGAAATATACCTGCTGGGGCGTGTGCTACGGGTGGGTGTTGCTATGGTGACCAGTGAGCTGAGATAAGGCGGGGCTTTACCTAGCAAAGACTTATAGATGACCTGGTGCCAGTGGGTTTGGAGACGAATATGAAGTGAGTCCTAGCCAACGAGAGCATACAGGTCGCAGTGGTGGGTAGTATATGGGGCTTTGGTGACAAAATGGATGGCACTGTGATAGACTACTTCCAGCTTGCTGAGTAGTGTTGGATCGCAAGGATTGATAGGATAGTCAGTTTTACGAGGGTATGTTTGGCAGCATGAGTGAAGGATGCTTTGTTGCGAAATAGGAAGCCGGTTCTAGATTTAATTTTGGATTGGAGATGTTTAATGTGAGTCTGGAAGGAGAGTTTACAGTCTAACCAGACACCTAGATATTTGTAGTTGTCCACATATTCTAAGTCAGAACCGTCCAGAGTAGTGATGCTGGACGGGCAGGCAGGTGCGAGCAGCGATCGGTTGAAGAGCATGCATTTAGTTTTACTTGCATTTAAGAGCAGTTGGAGGCCACGGAAGGAGAGTTGTATGGCATTGAAGCTCGTCTGGACGTTAGTTAACACAGTGTCCAAAGAAGGGCCAGAAGTATACAGAATGGTGTCGCCTGCGTAGAGGTGGATCAGAGAATCACCAGCAGCAAGAGCGACATCATTGATATATAGAGAGAAAAGAGTTGGCCTGAGAAATAAACCCTGTGGCACCCCCATAGAGACTGCCAGGGCGGTGCAGAGCTGTTGGCTGGGGGAGGGGTAGCCAGGTGGAAAATATGGCCAGTTTAGGTCACCTAACAGTACGAACTCTGAAGATAGACGGGGGGGGCAATCAATTCACATATGGTGTCCAGGTACAGCTGGACGGTGAGAGACTTGTTTCTGGAAAGGTGGATATTTTGAAGTAGAAGCTCAAATTGTTTGGGCACAGACTTGGATAGTATCTTGTCGAATAATTTGTAGTTAGGGAAGAGAATTTCCGGATTTTTGGTGGCCTTCCTAAGCCAGGATTCAGACA